>WURS02383654.1:0-17275 GCA_011762765.2 Rhinocypha anisoptera
TGTCTGATTTAGCCAAAAAATTGATTTTTAGCTTTTATTCTGAGGCCACTTTTCTATGGAAGTACGGTATGGTTCTTAATCAAATGATGATTCCATTTGGATTTCACATTTCAGCGAGAAATTTTCTTTTCATAATATATTGTTTTGAGTATTGGTGTGATTGTAAGTGGCAAATTTTAACTTTTGGCTTACTGCGTATGCATTCGAAAAACTACAGTGGTGCTTAAAGTTTTACTTGCATTATGAAGTGCACGTTTCACATTCTACTGTTGTAAGCATTCTAAATTTCACAATGTCAAAATTGAACACGGACTTTTTTTCAGTAAAAATTTTACTATTACTATGACTTACTACTACAGGTGAAGTTGAAGAGTAAAAGCAACTAGAAGCCACAATGTATACATACATGTCGGTGACATTTCCCTCAAAACGCACGACATATATAAGATGCAAATCCAAAAGTCTTACGCATCACACTTGTTCACAGGTGAGATAACTTTCCGTTGCACCACAACAAGTTACTGTTGTGAACTATGAACTTTTTGTTTGTAGTTTCATTGTCCCACACATGGATGAGACCCGTCATCTGTAGACAAATTTTTTAGACCTTTGCAAAGCGCACACTGTCCGAAACTATTGAGTTAAGGATGGATTGAAAATAAAATTTTTCTACAACACAATTCTATGATTCATTTAGATTAAATCTATAATAATAAGAACAAAAAAACTTAAGAAAAATTAAGAAGATCTTCTGATTGTGTGATAATAGTATAGTATTCTATATTAACCGTTGACTTTTTTAAACAACCACTTTGGGTCGAAATATCCGCGTTTTTTCTGAAATTGCTTCGAATGGTGCTATTTCTAAGTGAATTTGTTTACGTTTTTTGGCCCGCCATAACTTTTCTTTGGTTATTAGATATTCTACCTTTAAAATATCTGAAGTAATCTAGACTTTTCACTATAAAACAAAGTTATTACATCATTAATTGACCAACTTTTTCATTTTCCACGTGCCTTATTTACAAAGTCATGTTTGCCATAGAGCCTATTAAATTATTGATCATATTAATTTTTATTAGGGTTTTGTTCTTATTGGTGTAGATTGACTCTAAAGGATTCATAGAATTGTGTTGCGAAGCAATCCATCCCTACCTCAATAGTTTCGGAAAGTAAGGAGGACTCATCTCAGATGAGTCATCTGTAAATTCGACTGACTTTTGTAAGTAAAAATAGTTCTATTGTAACACCAGTGACTGGTGACAAGTCATATGTGCAGCACGCACTTTCCCTTAATAATGTGACATCACTGATGTGCCATCACAAACCACTTGCTCTTGTTCACTTCTACACATCGACCATCATTTGTTAAATGACGTACAAGGTATTTCACCCTTTTGGTCTTTTTTTAACTGTTATCATTACTGTCAACCCGATTCTTTCTAACTAAGGCTGCCTGTGTGCTATAAGACCTTAGGTATGGTGTAAAATCATTGCCATATTTTTCTATTTCTTGATTGTAAATTTTAGTTTGGTAGAATAAATCTGGGAGACATTTACTGGACAAAGACCTGCTACTAGCTTAAAACCGACAAATACTTTATTTATCTAAAAATGAACAAGAAAATTACATTTTAAGTTATGTTGAAGTATTTTTCATTCTAATAGAATAGGGGTTGAAAAAGGATAAAAGGAGGACCGAGAGCGTGGCAGTGTCGGTGGCACATGGTTGGTGAGTCCATGTTAACACTGATTAGTGGCACGCGATGTACGCATAAGGCAAGTAGAGTGTGATGATGTTAGGTAGTAGATAATTGCCACGGCAGTGTCTAGCCAGGTTTTCTTTCTCGATAACTAATTAGTTGATTTGTAATCAAGCTTGGTAGTTTGTCAGACAACTCTGATATTGTCGAGACTTGAGTGGGAATTGAATGATTCTATGGGCAGCCTAAAACAACAAGAATTGGAGGCTTAATGAGGATAGCACCTTGCGTGATGCTACATTGAGTGGTGGCGACACGGTGGCACTGGCAATGTGTCTGTCCAAGGACCACTCGAGCGAGCATAATTGGTGAATGTGAAGCGCCAATATCGTCTGGCGATCAGTCTCTTGCCAGACTGATAGTCGGACAAGGCTAATCAGTGTTGTTATTAAAATGATGGCCGCGCGGTGTTCGAAATTGGAACCGAAGTGGACGCGAGGGGCGCGTAGTGCTTTCTGCCGGCAAGAGCAGTAGTACTACAAGACCAGTACTAGTGAAGAATGCCATCTCCGGTCAGTCACTCAATTATACTCTCATAACGATCAAGTTGGACTTGGCGTAGCGTCGCGCCACCGACGCCGTGAATGCAATTTCGTTGTTTGTTTTATTCTCCTCTCTCACTAGCTTTTGATTTCGATTCTCATTCATCTTTTAATCAGAGCAGTGCGAAACAAGTTCTCTCAGCTTAGCATAAAACTGAGACCAATTACGGCTCAATAATTGCATTTGATTACTTTCTATCATTTCTTGGTTTGGCACTCTCTTTCACTACTGTTTCGATTGGCCATGGTGTGCGTGTGTAGTAGTGATTGAATGAATTGGTCGACTACGAGTGACTACGAGAGACCAGTGGTAGAGCAAACAATCGAGCCATCGGTGTCATTGTTTTTGGACGATGCATGGCTCGCCTGATCGATGCCTGTCAGGCTTGCAGGCAGTGTGTGGTGTGCAGGCGAGCTACTAGCTAATTGCACTTGCTTCACTAGACCAGACTAGCCATTCTCACGTCTGGATGGCTCGCTGCGTGGCTTTAGTCATCGATGGAGGCCTCTATCATTACGATCCGATTCTAGCTCAATCTGATGCCACTGGCACCGATGATTCAGACCTGTCAAGGTTGTGATTTCTCTCCCCGACACGGCTGCTTCATCACGCCGCGACATGACACATCGGGTTCGTTAGATATTGTGCTAAGTAATTAACAGTTAAAAATGTGTCGGTAAGTAGTGGTCTCGACAAGAACCAATAACTACTGAAATCTTTTGCCATTCTTCTCTTTCAACCTGCCATGCGGCAGTGCGAGCAATTTTGATAATTAGAAGTCGATGAGGAAGATGGACTTGGATCGTCATTGTTTTGCCTCCTTTCCTCTCTTGCTCTTTCATACCTTCTATTAACGTCATTCGTATTATTATTATTACTCTGTACTGCGATTATCAAACCGGAGACCGGTAGCCGTGTGCGGCAGAGAAAGCACACACTACCATTCACCCTTCTCGTTATTTGGCCACTCTAAAGGTGACCTGGTGAGCCATTTTGACCTTTCATTGACCATTTACCATCGACACCCGATTTTCAAACAAATTGAATCAATGTTTTCAATCGTTGCTTAAAGCAAGGTTACCACGAGACGAGCCTAGTGCATTGATCAGGACAATAAATCAGTTACCTATGTTCTCGTCTCATTCAAGTAGCTCCTCGCCGAAGCAATCTTCACCTTCAACAAAATGAAAGACTAAGCAATCTTAATAGAAGCTAGTTATGTGCTTGATTCATAGCGACGAGGTGGGAACACTTAATCGGTACCGACCAAGGACTTTGTGCTACTCTTTAGACTGCCACCGCCACTTGCTGCTCGTTATTGGCATTGCTTCTATTTGGCAGCTCTATTCATATTGTTCTTTTCTAGAAATATGAATTAGAATTGATTATTGCTAAATTGAAGAGAATGAAAAGTTGGGTCTTCTCGACCATCTGTTTGCCAGTTGTAAGTGGTCAGTCTGATGCGGGGGACACGATGCACGCCATCCCTGATCATCTTGATCGTGCACGATGCTTCCATTGCCAGGTTTGACATCGTAATTACCAGTTTGGTAGGTTAATTTTAGTTAATTTTTTATCATATATTGTCTATGATGATTTTGTGTAATCGCGTGGCACTTAAGACATGGGTTGATTCAGTGCTGCGGGAGGATGCAAATGCTCGGTAGAAGAAGGATGCCAGCAGAATGATGACGGTGATGATGATGAAAGAGGCAAGAGGATGCGTGCAGGTCTAATTATTGCCGGCGATAAGGTGAGCTGCCGGCAGTGACCGCATAGTGCCGGCTCCAGCACCACCGCCGAGTGAGCTGGAGATCCGGTTTCATGTCACACCGGCACACAGCACGGCCACTGAGCAGTGGTGCAGCATTATTGAATTAGATAAGTCATAATGACGCCTGTAATTACTGGTCAGTGCTAGAACTCGATTGCATATTGTGTTTGCCTTGATTGTTTTCTTGTCAGCTATGTCTCGAGCCAGTCATTTATCGCCACTCTCCATTTGATGCTATCATGCCCATTTTCTAATTTTGATTTCCACTTTGATTCTCAACCGTTGACAACCAAAATATAATTAAGAAAAGACGTTAAGAAAGTGAGCCATTGTTGTGGCCGTCTCTGCCACAATTAAGCGATAATAGCATAGGCAGTGGTGAGCGCTCCACCTTGTACTTTTATCTTGGGCTCGATTTCAATTGCCATCTCACGAATTAATCTTTTGTCTAATCTAGTCGGTGTAATGCAAAGTATGAAGCAAATCACGCCATTGGTGCGAAATGGCCAGTACTGACGCCTTGCCCCTTGGCAGCGACAATTAATTTGGCAGTGAGTGTGGCTCGATGGCGCGGCACGGGGCCAGCCTTGGTTGCACTGTTCCACTCCGCCTGCAGATTCATTTGGTCTAATGGCACATTGGCTCTGTCTAAAGGTCGATAGCTCGCTTGGCCACTAATTGTTTGCTGTTCCACTGCACTCGGATCGATAGCCAGTGGAGTTTGGGTACCGCCAAATGTCTCGGGCCGAGCCTCGAGCCCAGTCATTAGCGGCAGTGAATTATTAATGCAAATGAAGTCACTGACTTGGCTCAGTTTCTGCCAACGGACCATTGGTCTCATCAGATTAGATCACCATCAATCAATAGCGCGTGCTCGCACTCCTCCGCCCGTTCTGTTTGCTCTCCTCGCATAGTCGTCACACTGGACTAATAATTTAATTGTTTCAAGTAGCTTATTTATTATCTTTTGACTGTCCCCGTGGTCGATGGCAATCGGCACATGTGAGAAATTTGGCTCGAGCCTCAACAACGAGTGGATATAAGTATGAAAGACAAGCCAATTACGCTTCGATCTGGTGGCCCATTGCTAATGAATCATTCCTCTGTTTGACTTATTAGTTGATAGTAGTTTTTGCTATTAGCGGTCCCGGCAGCTGACACTGTTTAGGAAGTTAGTAGATGACAGTGGTCATGTCGGGACCAGTTCTCAACTTGATCCAGAACAAATGATGCATAAGGCCAATTATCACTTGGAAATTAGTTCATGCTACACCAGTCATACGCAGGCGACACTGCCTAACGAGCTTGTCGGTCACTTAGTGGCACTTAAGCCTAAAAAGCCACTGAAGGCCAAGTACTTGAGTTATGATGGTTCCACCTCGTGTCTGTCAGAGCAACACTGCTGATTCTAGTTGAATATGATTATAACCAGTGGTGTCAACAACCGAGATGGCTTATACAATTACTGATAACTGCTTGGTGCACACTTCAATCGCTGCTTGTAATCGATGTCCAAATTAGGCACACATGACACAAGCTTTGTTAGATTTGAATAATTGACTTCTATATTCTAGTTTAAAATCAAAATGATTGAAGTGAAGTCATGGAAGAAAAATATACTTTAACTAATTCATAATTGCATTTCACATCATTACTCACCACTAATTAATCACTATAACTTTTCTCTCTCACATAACGAGTGTTTTGTTGTAAAGGATCTCAGCAGGAATCAGAGTGATTTGTTTCTTATCTCATTGTCTTGTCAGCTTGGTCCATTTGTGTGGGAGGAGTAGGTGGTGGTGAGAATCATGGTACAGTGAGAAGCAGTCATCGCTCACCTGGTCGGCCAGCTAGATACCTGATTAGTGCTTTGCTGGCTTTGCCATTTGCATCGAGTGACTTCAACGATGATGGCGGCTAGTGAGTGCATTGTCATTAGTGGTTGCCTGTCTGCCTCACTCAAGAGTCAAGTGTGGTGAGTGAAGACGCTAGTGTACTATAGGGCGACCGAGCGTATCTGTACACCGGCTTTGGCCAACTCGAAATACTTCTAATTGTAATTATCATAATGACTCTCGGTGTGCCTTCTCGCGTTCGTCACAACTATCACCGTCTCGTCTCCCACTGTCGACATTTTCCTTCCTTAATTTTTTAGATATTATTTTGATCAACCATTCCATTTCATTCGAGTCAGATTGCGTATGCATGCATGCATAACCAGACGACCGTGGTGGTGATAGTAATTATTATAATTATAGAATAGAAGGCGACCGACCAAGCGAAGTGAAAGAGCCAGTCTCACCGAGACTGGTTTGGTGTAGCAGTGTGGCTGTGGCAGAGTAGCCACTGCTGTGTGATCGCGGCGCCGCTTAATTGCGCCTTGAAGGAGCGGGCTAGTTTCTTAAGAAACCTCCCCGCCAGTCTCTAATCATTTTAGCAACTCGCTCAATTAGTACCACCAACCCCGCCTCTGGCAGCTTGGCGCGACAAGCCAGGCTTAATCATGATAAAAAACAACACATGAGAGCGCCTGGCACCAGGAGAGGCAGCTCAGCTGGCAACGCCTCTCCAGGCTCCACCTGGCTGATCAACGTGCGGCTCATCGCTGCGCCATTGCAGCAGCTATCACTTCCCTCCACTTCTCTCCACTCATTCACTTCCAATTCTTCTCCTCACATAATGAGTACGTCATTGAACTTTTAATTTTGATATTAATATTAGTTTAATTTTGGATAATGGCAAAGTAATCGAAAATGTCAGCTTAAAATAGAGGCAAATAATAAGTACAATTTGGATGGGTTTAATAGTCTGCAATGTTGTTTGCTAATTTTGCCCACGATTCGGTGAGACCAATCACAATGGCAGTGATGGCGCCGATAATAGCAAAGCACTAGCGTTTCAGTGCTTTGTCTCTTCCTCTTTCTCGCCTGACGCATCTTTCATTTTCGAAGTAATTCACACACACACACACACACACACACACACACGAAGCCCGAGCGGTGCCGATGGCCTGGCATCGTTGTCCGTGCTCGCACTCCCTCGACGCCGTCCACGCGCGTTGGCAGCCAAATCAATTGAAATTTAAATTTTACCTGTTTCAATTCAGTTTCTGTTTGGAAACAGACAAGAAATGCTGGATGGACAAATAAATAGATTATCATCAAAATTATTTGACTACAAAAATATACGCGCACGCCACTGGCAAATGTCATTAAGCATGCTTATTGTTGGCCAGTATGCAGAATTGGCCATCGAGATGGGCCAATTGTTCGCCTCGCTCCAATGGTAGAGAGGATTCGCAGCAGCACGATGACGGCCACCACGGATCTGGACAAGCCAGCTCGCCAGCTTAGAGGCTTCAATGGATGCGCAGTGTGCTTCGAGGCGCGCTCAGCGAAGCGCTCGGTGGCTCTCTGCTCTTAGCAGCGCCACCAAAGCCGCAATCGAGTGATTGATCTGTGCTCATCAACACAGTGATTAAGTGGCGTGATCGCTCTCGAACGGAAACGCGGCCAGCCAGTTTGCCAGGCATACATTGGGTCGATTCGTTGACGGTAATTGGCCACTGGCAGCCTGACTGGCGCCACTGCTCAGCTCGGCTCAATCATTGCCCAATTGACATCTCAACGCAACTAACGCTTCAGAAGCGATTATTATTTATTGACTTTAATATTTTATCAAGCGCTACGTGTCGAGTGACCTTTGTTTCAATGGCCATCGCGCTATGCATGGTTGCCGACACTGACCAATGCCATTGTCCAATGCGTTTACCAGGGTTTTTCTCGGTTTAATTAACCATCCTGCTTGCTTCCATTTGTGTTCGGATTGTATAAGATGTTTTGTTTTCTTGCTGCATCCTCTCGGGCTGGCGGCTTCTAGTGGAGCTCACGAATAGACAATCCGTGACGTTTGACACCCTCCGAGCAAGTGGCAAGACAATCGGCTAGGTCGGCTCGAGCAGTGACCATTACTGACCGACCGACTGCTCGTGCCATCGACCGACCGACACGAGCGGTGGACGCGGGTGGGGGGCCATCACCAATATGGCACCACATGCAAATCGAGCCACTGCACGATAGCTATCAACACTCGACTACAGCGGGCACTACTTCTTAATCAATGTTATCATTATGTGGCTTAATAGGCAGTGGTAATTGTCAATGCAGCTCATCTTGGGGTGGACAGTGGGAAGTACCTAGTCACCAGTGCCATCACGCGCACCCTCCATCTTCGTGGACACATGCAAATCACTCCGTGGGCCATGTTTGTTTATTGAAATTACGATGACGATTCAGGTGCGCTTTCGCACTCATTTTCTTTATGCTCTCTCTCTCTCTCTCTCTCTCTCTCTCTCTCTCTCTCTCACTCTCTTCGATACTTAGTCAATATTTTGTCTGAATATTACTTTGATTAAAATAAATATATCGGCACCACAGTTCTTGGTGCATAAAAGTATTTTAATCAAATTTGCATTTAACTTCTCCACTCTTTTTACTTGACAAAAAAATTTAAAATATTCTCATTGCTTTTCTCCAGTTAGTTTTTGTGTGTAGAAAATGTTCGATTCTGTTGCCAACACAAGTTTGATTTAAACAAATAGCGAAGCCATCTACCCGCTTTCCGCTTCGCTCAATTCCATCATCTCATATTTTAATAATATTAAAATTAGCTTCCCCTTATTAGAAACTATTAGTGGATGACAACGAGCACGGAAACGGTATTGTGTGGCCCACTGACGCCATTCTCGCTCCATTTGCATACACCCAACCGATCTGAGCTTAATAATGACGATTTAAATAACAAAATTAAATTTTTCTACTTTTATATTATTAAATTCTTCAATACACCTCCTCATGCTTCAATTCACATATCTGCCTTTTCGATGGAATCTAGCATCAAAGCATGGATTTTAATTATTTTCTTGTTGTATTCGATTCTCGTGCGCCTTATTCGCGTACATAAACGCAGATTTGAATCCATCCTATTGGATACACAACGAATTACGGAAACATGTCTGGAAACATGCTTTTAAGCTGTAGTTTGCCATTTTTAGTTAAATTTTTTAATGGATTTTCAAAATAATCTAAAGCTGCAAAGCTTGAAATCCATTCGGTACGTTAATTGTTATACAAATCACAAAATTACTTTTAAGTAAGATTTGGTATTCATGTTAACGTGAATCTATGAAATTTCATATTTACTGGTAAATTTTATAAAATTCAAATGTCAAAAATTTTGAGTTTTTTGGAAGATTTTTAATTTAAAATTTAAAAAAGCTTGATTGCTTGTATCAAACATAAATGTAAATTTTAACACATCTCATTACTAATAACAATCAAATAAATCTTAAGTTTACTTTGAGCGGCAAGCTGTAAGAATGCTTAATTATTGAAAATACTATCAAAGATGATACAGTTTGAATGACAAGATAATAAAAATTCTACATCCTCATTGCTCTAGTTGAATATTTAGTTAAATGGGAGAGTAACTATTTCAACGACAAGATATTTCCAAAGTAAACTCAAATGTCGTCTTGCATAGAGTGGAAAGTTTGCGTTTTAGCGCCATAGAGATTAAACTAAGTTTCTAATGTACAAATTGAAAATTTGCGTGTTCAAGCTGTGTAAATCCATACTATAGATTTCATAAAGCAAACTATTACACTAATCTAGTCTAAAGAGTGCCGCCAAAATTGGCTTAAATTATTCAAATTGACCAAATGAGCTGATCTTGGTTTAAAATTAAAGGTTCCAAAGAGCTGACCCTAGTATCACTGTAATACCTCTATAGACAAGAAAGCAACTATAGAAAAGACTCGATTAATTGACAACTCGCTTTTCTTTACATTTTTATAAATAAAGTCTAAAACGAACAGTATTTTATAATTTAATTAGTGTATGTGCATGTGTTCGAAGTGCTTTTATAGACTCGTATTGGTTTACAAGCCTTTCTCCCACACTGTGTAAGGCAGTTAGGTACTCCCTGTATTGTAGTGACGTGATTAAGTAATTGAAGTTTAATTTAGTTTAATTAAGTTAGTTTTAATGAAAATCAACAGTGAAACAATTTAAATTTTTATGTGTAATGCTAATAAAAAATTCAAACAGTTGCAAAACAATTACCAAATCAACAAATAATTATGAAGAGTTTAAATAGGAATCTCAGGAAAAACCAACCGTAAAATAGAAAATCGAAGAAAATAGAAAATCGCTACTAGAAAATAGAAAATCGCTACTTTGACAGTAATGACTTTGATAGTTTTTTAGCAAAGAAACTTTCCGGAGCTCTCTTACACAGGCTTTTATTACAATTTCTAGTTTAAATCACTCCAAAATCGTTCTCTTCTTTCCTCCCACACAAAAGTTCAATTCTGATTTTTCTATCTCGGTTTGTTTCCCTTTAGTATAGGTGGCAGTGTTGTCATTTTTCTTTGTCTTTAGTAAAGAGAGAGAGAGAGTTTATATTCTAATTTACCTCGTATAGTTATTGTACTATATTTAATTGAAAATCAATGTAAGTCTGTCAAACTTATGCCATAAGATTAAGAGTTAAAAAAACTAATATTTTATTCCATAGCGTCAAT
Organism: Rhinocypha anisoptera; assembly: GCA_011762765.2. Classification (NCBI taxonomy): domain Eukaryota; kingdom Metazoa; phylum Arthropoda; class Insecta; order Odonata; family Chlorocyphidae; genus Rhinocypha; species Rhinocypha anisoptera. The sequence goes on from WURS02383654.1 coordinate 10,664, forward strand.
ACGGCCAACTGGAACTACATTGAACTTTCACGGTGAACAACGTTCACTTTAGAACAATTTTCACAGCACCAAGGTGAATTTAAATTTTACTTTTTGAAATATTTGTATTGCCAAAAGTAGACGGTGAACAGCGATTATTTATCTCAACTCACATAATTTGCGAATTCCTTTTACTAAATCAGTCTTGAAAGACAACAGGACTGTTTTTTAGATATAAGTCAAAATTATTCTAAAGCGCTGTGAAAGTTAATTAGATTTTCGTCAGTTTAGTTTGCCGTCAGGCGGCGAACAGTCTAAGAAAGTTAACAATTAAAAATTTTAAATCAAACCCCCGTCAACAGTTCTGAATGAAAACTTATCGCTAACGCCATCTAGTGCTATTAGATTTTTAAGAACCATTTAGCCTAGACTTGCTACAGTGTTGACTCAAGTTTTACTGTTCGTTACGTGTTCGAATGCATTGTGAAAGTTACACTGCTTACAGTGGTTTGCACGCAGTCAAAACAGCTGAATTTCAATCTAAACTGGAAAGTGAGTTCAAAATAGGGTTAAATTTTAACCAGAATGTTGTCAATTTTTGCCTCAAGTTAAAAATTTAACATTTTTGTACTAAAATTTAACCTTTTATCAAACTAACCTGCTTGTTCGGATTAAAATTTACCCCAACCGTTCTCTGTGTGTGGTAAAAACTGAAGCAAGTAAAACTTGAGGCAATACTGTATCTAAATATTTGTAATCTACTCATTGAGACCAAGGTCGGTCATTTGCTAAAACTGAATCTTTCGAACAGGTACTTTATGGGCAACATTGCAAATAGTTTATATATTAAGCTGGGCTGCAATTTCGACAGTTTTCAAAGCAGAAGTTCCAATTTTATGATATACCTTCAATTGGAGTTCAGAGCCAACAGTGATTTATCGCTATTATAGCAAAACTAACACATTGCATGAATAGTGGCGCTATCTAATGGAAACTTTTTGTACCAGGACTATGCTATGCAATCTGCAATGTAGTCAATTTATGTGAAAGTTGCGCTATTTTTTCAAATAAACTAGTTTTTTCACTTTACTCATTATACCACTTAAAACACAAATCTCACAAAACTCAACCGGTAACTCGCCGAAAATATATTAAATATATATATCAATAATTCAAAAGATTCGTCTAAAGCGATACTCAACATTTTATTTATTTTGTTTAATGTTAACAATAGTTATAAATATTCATTAAATTACTTAAAATGAACAAAAAATATTTTATTTAAAATGATATTATTTGTTTTTAAACTTGGTTATTAATTATTAAGCACCAAAATAATTAAGAGAATGAACGTTCAACGTCTCGGAAATTCTCGAAGTTTTCCAATCATGAACCTTCGATCTTGTTGGTGAGGTTATTTAAGTGGTGAAAGTGTGAAAGATCTTGCTGAGAATCTTAGTTTCATAACTTACGTTGTTATGCTTAAAAACCCGGGACTCGCAGCCCTAGAATAGAACGTAGAATATCAATATTGCAAAATGTTAAAAACTTATTCTCATTTGAAATCACCGTTTTGGTGATCTAAGATTAGATAACAACGGGATAAATGGCTTTGGATAGTTTCTTTTGGTTGTCTTTGACGAGCTTGATTTGGGATCGAATAGATTATCATCGAGCTTTTCAGACAAAGTGAGTTTATTTTCGTTGAATCATGAGCTTAGTAAATAAATTAAAGTAAACAGACTATCACATCTTTCTTCAAAGTTAACTTGCTAGATCAAATTTTTGCCACGAGAACTTTATGAAATGGTATGAAATAAAATGAAATATGGTTAATGTTGCAGCTGCACTAGTGCTCATGATAACGTGAATTTGCAAAATCAAGAGATTTCATAAAATCCCTAGTGAAGATGAAAAAGAAAAAACAATGAAATTATTTGAAACTCACTAGTAATTTTATGAAATTAGAAATTAGAATTTAGAAATTTACTCTTGCTCTCACAAACCAAACACGACTAACACATAAGTTTGGTTTATTAATAGCATTTGTGAAAGATCTACAAGCAACACTCATGCACAGAAAGAAATAACGAGCCTCGCAGAATAAACATGAAAACAACACTTTGACAATGAAACGAAGCTGCAAAATATGAATACTTTGATATATATGACAAAGCCAAAATTTCTAAAACGTTTTATATCTTAACGTCAAATGTTTTATTGTAATCTTATGATAACTAAGTTAAATTGATTTATATGAATATAACGATTGAACATAGTAAGGTTCAATGACACGGAACCATTTTTTGTGTACAAGTCAGCGCGTTTCCCCGGTTTACTGTCTAGGAAAAAGAATCGAATGACATGATCGCGTCATCTGGTGGAAAAAGAGAACAACTTTGATTTGGAATTATCTTTTGTGTCGAAACTCTCAATATTCAGTTGGCAGCTGAATGAGGCGTGGCACCTTCCTGATTATGTCTTCATACAAAAAATGTACTCGGTGGCACTACTTGTAGTTGCAATGTAGGTCAATGGGCGTTTCGCCAGGTGATCACGATGTCTAGCACCTTTAAAACGCGAGCTTGCTTCGAGTCATGACTTCCCGCTAGCTCGGGTAGGTTAATGAATTTATATTAGCAATTTACAAATGAATGAAATTTGGCGTGTGTAAAACGAATTGGAGAATAATTTTGCCAAATTGAGCAGAGGGTCGAATTTCGCGAGGAAGTGACGCGAGGCGCGGTAACACGTGCTCGCGCGGATCCATTCATTAACCTACTTTTTAGCAAGGCATCCTTTGTCTTGAGCAGAGCACACCGATGTGGCACGCACACCATTCATCGGGCAACTCGCGCAGTTTGAGTGGCACAACTGGCCTCGAGTTTCCTTGCGCTCGCGTTGCTTACTAATCCAATTTGCAGTTACTTCCACTGTCGCACGTCTCGACTCGACTGTTTGGCTTTAATTTGAAATTACAATTTTATCATATAGTCAAAATCAAATTATGAGTCTGCACTAAAAAAATCTAAACTAAATTTGCTTATATTTAGTTTAAATTTTAAATTTTGAATTTTTTAAAGCTTAAGCAGACTGCAGTAGAAAGTAAAGAATTAGAATTTTAAATAATAATAATAAAAGCTGTCATGTACGGTTTGGCTGTTTGCATTGTGTAAATTTAATTTAAATTTAATAAAAATGCATATAGAAGAGAATTAGTTCGAAAAGTGGTGAGCCCGAGTGGACAACGGTGGGCAGTGTGCAAGCTCGAGCTGACGGGCAGCGGAGAGGCAATCTAATTGCCCGCCGAGGCCAGATGTCCAGTGGGCCTAGTGGCACCACTGGCGCCACCCGCCTGCCACTCTCACACTTGGACCAGCACTGGCGTTCTCTCTCCACTAGCCAGCTTTCATTTGCAAGCAGCCCGCTCTGCTAACTAAAGCTTGACTTAAATTTAAATTTTATTGATTTTTTATGTGGCAGACAACGAATGAACCAATGTGTATCTCTGGGCTAGCAATAAGTTTAGATTTGGATTGGAATTAAGATTTATATAGAAGGCTGGTTCCAAGTGGATGGGGGTCAGGGCGCGCGGCCAACCGACTAGTGGCATGCATGCATCTCGTTCATTTATTTACTTTGTCTGACTGCTCTGCCTCCCCCCTTCGGCCACCACTGCCAACTGACTAGTGCTGCTTGACCCGAACTCTGCACAGAAGACCACTAATCAATACAATGCATACTCCAGGACTATAAAATAAAAAATTAAACCTTTAATCAAATTGATCTGCTCACTTTGCTGCACTTGGTGCACGCTTGTGCTTGACTATTCAAAACGGTCAATATTAATTTGGAAGATTAATCACTGCTCGAGCGAAGCTGACTGCCGCGGGTCCGGACGGGCGCGACATGCTACAAGCCTAATTGCAGGCCAACTCAAATAGAGTTCTTTATTCAAAAGTGCGCACTATTGCACTGTAATGTCGTACAATTTGCCATTTGGAACGAATGTCCCTCCAAACCAATGTCGCTTACTTATGGAAATTATCACGAAAAGACAACAATTTGGTTATTTGTGGTCTAACCACTGGGCAAGAGAGAGGCGCACAGTGAGCGCGTGTATAATTGCAACTACCAAGAATGGGACTTAATTTTAATGCATGCACATGCATGCTTCTTGCTATTTTGGCTTAAATTGTAAAGAGCACTTTGGATATGGGGTCCATGTGCCACAACACATTGCTGGCGCTACGTGCTCAATAACGCAAGGACCAACACGATGAGGACACGCACCACCAACCAAACATGATTAATATGAGCAAAGCCAATCAGTAGACAATACGATAAACAACCAGACGGCGAAGACGTGCATTATTGGATGACAATTAGGACAGCCACTATCACTGATTAGACCAATCGTCTGATGTTGTTTGGCACGGGCAGATGTTTGGCACGACATTGGTAGTGGAAAACCACTCAGGATGCAACAATTATGGGCTCCCACTGGTAAGGCACATCGTGCCATCCCGACTTGGCGACACTTATTGCTCTTTCTCTGATTGCCGCCTTTCTTTACTTTGCTCTTGTTTCCAGTGAACAAACTTATTTAAATTAGAAAACAGGCAATAGACCAGACAGTGTAGAAATAATGAAAGCACCGCCCAGGATGATTTTGGAGTGCGCCTGACGCAGTGATTGGATGAAAGCATCGAGAGGAGATGAAGATGAAGACACCTAATTAGTGCGCGCTCTACACTACCAAGACTACCCACGCGTTCCAAATGTTATTTTATTTTTTAGCAAACTTGCTTTATTTAATATATATATATTAATATGAGTAAATAGAGTTTTGAATAATAAAACTTGTCGGCAACAGCATCATAGAGGGCCAAGCAAGTATTTGCTTTCTATTGAATGATTGAAAAAGAACGCTCATTATTAGACCAGTTTTGAACGGTTACGAACCGTGTGTTGAAGTCTAAAACTCGTTGCTATCACAGTTTCTGCATAATGAAATTAATGTGCTCCAAGTGTGACGTCATCATTAAAATAACGTCAACCGGTATTGGAATGAGGGTGCTATATAGGCTGGCAGTAGGGCAGGCGAAAGGGTTCGGCGCGTGGCGGCACTCTTTTGGGCCAACCTCACCACTCTGCAACTGCCTGGCGCCAAATTAAAACCCTCATAATGCAATGCAAGACATTTCACTCTTTCACCACATTGTTCTCACTATATGCTGAAACTGCTGATTTTCTCAAGGTTTTTTAAACAATATCAGCAAAAACATACTAATTGAGTTTAAGGCCTGTTAAGTTAACCTGATTAAGTGGCTTCATATTTTCTCGGTGTGCGGATACTTTTGGAAGAACAAACAATTATAAAATCAAAGCTGATCATAGAAGAAATTAAGCAGTAAATTTTTAATTAACCCTTTCGCTCCCAAAGGCGCTATCGGGACGTATGTGTCCCGCTCATTTAATTGGATCGGATCGGATCCTTTGGATCGAAAGGGTTAAGGTACTTTTGTTTGTCACAAGTATTATAATACGAATTAGTCTTTCTTGTGTATTACTTATTATTACTATTTCTCAATATTATATAAAAGTTAAGACATTTATTAACTTTTTACACCAAATTAATTATATTTTATAAAAACTTGTTTTAAAACCATGCTATTTCATAGCCTATTTGACTGTATTTAGTAAGTACAGCGCCACCGTGACGATAGGCTTTATTAGAGACACTTGGCATCAGCCACTCACCAGGGTGCATCCAGAGCGACACTGGGCAACACACTACAGACAAAACTCAACAATGTACCCACTCAAGAAAAGACCTCCATTGGAAATTGCCATAGAGAACGGCGCACGTTTTGTCTGGTCACATTTAAAAAAAGACAACTTTGCACTGCATAAGTTAAAGAATGCTTTGATTGTTTCTTGAGTGTTTCCTGTAGAATGTTATACTTTCCAGACTCTATACATCTCTGGCGCATATACTCTTTGTTCTAAAAATGATAAAACTAAGCTTTTTGATTACATGATCTACCATCCTAATCTAGCCAAAACTATTTTCTACTTTAATCAGAACAGTACATACAGTTTATTTATAAATTACTGACTCAATGCTCAAAAAAGTTCTTTAAAACCATAAATTAAACTTTAGTTCGAATCTCACTTCTGGCAGCAGTGACAAGTAGCCAAGCGTGGTAAGCAATAGAATGGTTAATTGTGATGTGTATGTGAATATATACAAGCAAAAATGGGAGAAGTTAGAATTGCTCGATTTCAAAGTTCGAAATGATATTGAGCGTTGTCGCTGTCCGCTACCGAAGCAATAATTATTTTTTAGAATTTGAAATTGCATCTGGGACCTATCACTGTAAAAAATCAGTTTCCGCCATATGGCGGAAATAGATGTTATGGAATAAGTTTCTTTGATATCAAAGAAATTCAACAATATTTCCTTAAAAACGGATTTTATTTCCTTGAAATTAAAGAAACTATTTCTTTTAATAAATTCATTACTCTAAAATTAAAAACCACCATTTCGTGAATTCTATTTCTTTCATATGAAGGAAACTATTTCTTTCTAGTAAATTCAATATTTTATAAAAATAATATCTTTAAAAT
>WURS02383765.1:0-17275 GCA_011762765.2 Rhinocypha anisoptera
ACCCTCGTTAACCTTCCCCCCACCTCCCTACCCTCGCCCTTCCCAGACTTGACCTTAGTATATATATTCATGTAAAATCTTTCAATAATACAGCCAATAATACATACAATAAAAAAAATACAGTCACCTGATAATGCTACAGAGTTAGAAGTGAAACTAGTCATAAATGAATATTTTCTTTGGAAAGCCAAGTGTTTTCATCATTTACGGCACTAAAGGAAAAAAGATGATTTACCACTTTCAGTAGAAGGAAATTAGAGTGGGTTAGTTTATGCACAATCGATTTATTTATTATAATATATTGTTGTCCTTTATGCAAGCATGCATTGTGGGATACCGCTCCAAGGAAATCCTTTTCATTGGCATATGAAATAAATACTGGTACACATGCTTTCACAGACAATCCACGGGCGGAGACAGTAATAAAAGAACACGCATGTTACAAGAACTGGAAAGCATCTTCGACTGCTATAGAATCCAACATAATCGTGGAGGGTTTCAAAAACATTGTTCAAATGCACAACTTGAAGTGCTATAGACTAATGGGTAAGTTGAATGTGCGCAAAGTCATTATACGAAATATGATCTTGTAAATATGGTTTGATAGTTGTTCTTTGTTGACCCTCTGCAATCTTGTGCTCTTGCTTTCTTTTGTTACTTGGGAGTAGTGCATATGATCGACATCAGGGTTGTCCGTTTGGCAGCCCGACTTGCCATTTACTGTGGCCTGCAAATGGTTATTAGAAGAATTTTCGGAAAATTTCTTTTAATGCTGTCCTTGTGAGATAGGTTTTATAATCTAATCATTGTTTGTTCATGATAAGTGCTGTCCCGTACGCCAAACAACGCAATGCTTCTTCCACCACCACTTCGAGAGATGCACTCACAGACTGCTGTGCATCACAGCTCGCGCAAGCCAAATCTCCCTCCCAGTGCCATTGAGCTGACTCTTATCCATCAATTCACTTTGTCTTGTCACTGTTAAGTTAATTTTGATTGTGTCATTAAGATAGAAGTGAATCATTGTCTGTTAACTCTTTCTTCGTCTTGATTTCTCATCTTTAATTAATTTTATAGCTTACATTGTTGCTTATTGTTACTTGAAAAAATATTAATTTATTACTCTATGGCCCGCAACCATATTATAGGTTAAGTTTTGGCCCTTGAGGCCTTGCAAGTTGGATACCCCTGGTCTACAACAATTCAAGACACTATTTCGATATACCTCTCCTATTTTCTTTCCGTTCTCTTTGTGGTTTATGTGATTTCATTAGCTAACTCATTTTTTAAAGATATGTTTCATATAATTAAACCAAATATGATTCCTGACTAAATTTCTCCAGATTAAAAGTACTTTTCGTTGAATCGAGATTTTTGAAAACTAGTGAGTACCCTTAAACCCTGAAAAAAACACTACAGTTAACATGTACTTCAGAACAAACAGTGAAGTATCAGCCAGCGATATGGTGTAATTTTATCATAAGGAATATTAAAAATTTGCAATTTTCCACACAAATAACCTTTATTGCTACTTGGTTTTCGATGTCACTAGCTCATCATCATCAGGCAAGAAAATGCCTGAAAAGATTTTCTTGCCTGGTGATGGTGTAGTAAAATCGAAACCCAGGTGGCAATAAAGATTATTTTGCGGAAAACTTCTCGTTTTTCAATATTCATGAGGTTCTTCAGCATTTTATTGGTTACGAGATTGAATGAGCATTTTTCCCTTGAGTTAATTTGGTATGTCAATTCTTTGGATAAGGCAAATGCTGCTTTTATTTTTTGATGTTTGCTTCCCTAATATTTAGTCCAACTCGTGATTGGTTCTGAACTATGACTTTCTATTCTTTTATATAGTAGTCAGGATGCTCACGTTGAAATTGTATATGCATGATGTTTCCATTCACTCACAAGGAAATGGCTAAGCGCTTCGCGCTGTCCTTTGGCTTGGACTCTGTGAAGAATCGAGAGGCAGTCACCGCTCTTCACAGGGACGGCATATTGTTCGCTGTGCAGCCCATGGAAGATCCGTTGGGTTCTGCTGGACCCCCGCCAAATCTACCTTTTCTGGAAATACTGGCAGAATTTACATTTAAACTTCTAAACCAGGACAAAAGAATAGTGTGAGTACGCCCATATCACTTGTGGAATACGCACATCATAGTAAGGCCTCTTTGGCTTTCTAAAGTTTTGTGAAAATAAAGATAAATTACATGTAACAGAGTATTGTAGGACTTATAATCCACATATGTGCATGGGTTAGTCAGAAAGCTGAGCCCTGCATTGTAAAAATTTCAATCCACATTATGACCTGCTATCGCACTAAAGCATTGTATTCATTACTTTTCACTCAGGGAATAGTTTCACTACATTCTCTAAGTCGTTGACATTATTTCTTCCTGTGAAAATTTTCATTTAATTTGAATGGATATTTAAGCTGAAATAAGCATAGGCCATATACCGCCCATATAAAAAGCATATGTTTATACTAATTCAAATCAAGAGTTTCAGGAAATGTAATAATTTTTGGTTTATCAAAGAATCCACTATGAAATTCTTTCCTTCAATTTTTATGATTAAAGCAAGACGTTAGCAGCGCAGAGGAAAGTATGTAGGAAGGATGAAAGTTCATTTAGAAGTAGGGTAACTCTTTCGGGTCTTACCCTGTGACTGTTTATATGTTAGTAATATAAGTCTCATTTAGAGATACCGCCAAATTTGCATGGAGCCAGTTATGGCTCCCTCAAGTGATTTGACTCCATTAACCTAAGCTTTACTTTATCTACAGGCTAAGTTATCTCGATCAGAGGATAGCCACTGGAATGGCATCTGGCTCCGGGGAAGACTGGAAACCCTTGCTCCTCTATCGTAACAGCCTTGTTGTCCACGGGGAGTCATCGTCTGCCACCCCAATCCTTCCACTGCCGTCGGCTGCCACCGGTGCCAACTCACCTCCAGAGCCCGAGCAGAATACAAAAACTGAAATGCGACTGAAAAGGATAAATCTAAGTAATTGATAACATTCACTTTATTTGAATTTAGCATGAGTTTTTCGAAGGAACTCAATGCTAATTCTCCATTGATGCATGAATGGTGAATAAGCCATCTACGAGTATCATTGAGAAATAATATTTTGTCAAAATGATCTACAATGTCTACACGTCAAAAGGTGTAGATAATAAACAGATATGATAGATAGATAGATAGGTTGTCTTTACTTTTGGGACTTTTGGGAGATTGAGACTAAAGAGTCCTCTTCCACCCCTAACCCCATGAAAAGTTGAACAAAATATAAACAATATAAGAAAAAGAGGTTGAGACAAAAAACATCACAGTAAACCATACAATTACAAAATTCATTCAATTCTTACTTATAAGATTGACAGAAACGTGGTTGAAAAACATGTGATTTCATATATCCAATAGGTATTCATTGGTTGAATAGTAATGTTTTTCATGAAAATGAATGTTTAACCATTCTCTTAAAAGACTCAATGGATGGAGTTTTTATATAAACTGGGAGTTTGTTATACAGTCTTGATGCCCATCTCACATGTCCCCAGCTTTGTTATGTTAGTCCTTAATTGAGTTGCAGTGGAGACTTTTCTTACTTCTTGTTTTGTGTTGATGTAACAGATGTATCAGAATTAACAGCGAACAAGTTGAGATTCTGTCGTACAAAAATTATAAATGATGATATATAGAAGCGTGGAAATGGTAGGATATATAAATCTTCAAAGATGGGTTTGGAGGGAGCATCTCGAGACTTTCGTTACATGATTCGGTCTGATAGCACATTTTTGCTGTTTGAAAACTTTTGAGGCATGTGATGATGGGCCCCAGAAAATTGTGTTATAAGACATAAGAGAGTAGAAAGTACCATAGTATAAGGTATGTAATATATTTAAGTCAACAGAATGTCTTTATCAGCAAAAAAGCTATTCTCAGCACAAAATGTTTACAATTACAGAAAGGAAATCACAGATGGCACATATTTTAATGTAATTATATTATTGCATTTGGTTGCAACAATGCATCTCCTTACCTCTGTTTTAAATCCATTCATGCATTGAATAATTTTAGTGTCATTGTCCAATGTATTGTGCAAAACTATTCCTTTGAAGTACACAAGAGTTTTACATCACAGCTTTACTGACATAGGGAATGTCAAAATCACCTTTTGCTCTTGCGGCATATTTATGAACGTCACAATTGGTGAGAATCAGTTTTGATAAATATGGTGGAATCAACCCAATTTTTATTTTATGAATAAATTTCAATGCTTCAAAGCCCAACATTTATTGAATGTTAATCCAATTTAGCTTCCCAAGAGGCTAAATGATGGTGATCAGTCAAGCAAGGGTTTGAGAATTATTAGCCATTTTGGGTGATAAAAAGCCAGTGTTTCATGAACCAGTGCTGAAAACTTTTTCAGATAAACTACGAGGGTGGTCTAAAAAGTTTCCGACCCAACAAAGATAGAAGACATTTTTTCTGAATTTTTTTTTTTTATTTTTCAACATAGTCTCCTTGTAACTGTGCACACTTCTCCCAGCGATGCCACCATCTCTGTAACCCATCCAAAAAGTACTCTGCGTTTTTCTCTGCAAAATAATTGTTCACGAAGGTGATTGCCTTTTCATTTTACGAAAATCTCTGTCTTCTGATCGCAATTTTTAGATGAGGGAACAAAAAGAAGTTGCTTGGAGCTAGATCTGGTGAGTATGGTCAAGCAGTTCAAACCGTAAGTCGAGGATTTTTGCCATGGTAACCGCTAAAGTGTGAGGCGGTACGTTGTCTTGGTGAAACAGGATTTTCTTTTTCTGCAAATGTGGCCGTTATTCCGCAAGTTCTGCCTTCAGCTTGTCAAGTAATGATTCATAGTATGCTCCTGTAATGGTTTTTCCTTTTTGAAGATAATCGGTTAAAATAACTCCCTGACTATCCCAAAAAACAGTCGCTATCACTTTCCCAGCCGAAAAAACAGTTTTTGCTTTTTTTGGAGCTGGTTCCCCCTTTGCAATCCACTGTTTTGACTGTATTTTTGTTTCTGGCGTATAATGGTGTATCCAAGTTTCATCTACAGTAATTAATCGTCACCAAAACTCAGATTTATTGTACCTAAACTGAGCCAACAGAGCATTGGAAATGTTCATTCGAACACGTTTTTGGTCTAACGTGAGCAAAAGCGGCACCCAACGCACGGACAACTTTCTCATGCCTAAATGTTGATTTAGCATGTGACAAACACATTCTTTTGACATGTTCATAACCTCTGCTATCTCTCTCACTTTAATTCGGCGGTCGTCTAGCACCATTTGGTGAACTTTGGCGATGTTTTCGTTGGTAGTTGCAGTTTTTGGATGTCCCAAACGTTCATCGTCTCCCAAGATCTTACGGCCACATTTAAATTCAGCTGCCCAAAATTTCACTGTGGTAAATGATGGTGCAGAGTCCCCATACTCAGAATCCATATCATCTGTGATTTGTGTAGGCGTATTGCCTTTCAAAAACAAATATTTAATAACAGCTTGATACTCGATTATTTCCATTTTCACAAAAACAATCACATCAACTCACTCAAACGACTTTTACACAGCAAATACACGTGCAAAATAGCTGAAACTTTGGTGAGTAACTGTCACCAGATGAACTACAAAATTCACTAACTTTTATTTATGAGTGCTGCCATCTTCACGTTGAGGTCAGAAACTTTTCAGACCACTCTTGTATGCAATTTTCCTCTCTTTAATTCTCCTCCGTGTGTATATGTAAATGCCTACTCCCCCCAAGGTGTTTCAGAGGAGCCACCCTTTTAACTAGAAAAATTGTTTCTTGTGAAAGGGTGGACTGCAGACTTTTACAAAATTTAAGGCACTTCCCCTTCTCCTCTGCATGGTGAGCAATCCACAATACCTCTTTGATCATTAAGCTGTTTCATGCCATATTTCTTTTAAAAAAGTTGAAAAAAAAAGTTTTAGTTAGTAAAAAAATATTATGCTTGTTGCTTCATCTTCATCATATACATTTTAAACATCCAGAACAGTTGCATATTTTCAAAGTGTGATTCAGGCAGGATGTTTCTTTGATTTTATTGCTTCTTTATCTGATTTTGAACCAGACATTTTTTCCAATGTTCAATATAAATAATAGTATTAAATTTTGACATTTTTAGTATGTTAATTATGAATACAGCTTCTTATGCTTTTTCCTCCCTTTATGGGTCACTTAATATACCCTATTTGAACAAATAAAAGATGTACCCAATTTTAAGAAATTCCTTTTCTTTGGAACTTCACAAAGGTTAAAGTAACTTTTTCAAATTAATGATAGTAATTAAAAGCTAAATATTTAAGTTGTTGATGCATGTAAGAATGTATAAGTGAGGGTTGTCAGTGCAGTTAGTGCATGGACGTCTTTGGTGTTGCAAGGTGGAGGATTTTTTTGTTAACCAGTTTTTCAAGATAACCACTATTTTAGCTAAGATTGGAGGTTGTCCAAGTAATTACTTAAGGAAGAGGAGTCATTGCAAATGTGACGGCCATTGATGGAGAGAGGGAGAGGGGAATTGAGCCCTTGTTATGTTGAGGATGATTGATGCTGATGTGGAGATACATATTGTTGCGTGTTAGTGGCCTTTTTCGTGGACACTTGCATTGAATTTATTGTTAGTAAGGCTTATATTGATGTCCAGGAAGGTTATGTTGGAGGAAGACAAAGTAAATGATATGGAGGAATCAAGTGTCGATATGAATGCTAAGTAGTTTTCATGTCCATGGGGCTAAGGAAGAAAATGTAACAGACCCTTGGAATAGGTTTCAGTTCATGGGAGGTGAGGAAACATGTTTTAAGTATGCCTACTTAGAAAACATATTTAGTTTGGCAGGTTTTGGGGAAGGTGGTGGCATGGTATCTTTGAAAAGTAGTGAGAATGAACTGCTTAGGGCATTAGTGTCTTTAACCCTTTCGTGCTGAACGACGGATATATCAGGTGTTCAGAATCATCCCCCCAGTATGGGTGACCTTTTTTTGTCATTATTTTCACTTTATTTTGTTGCTCACTCATGTGCAGGGACTGTATACCAGTTTAGGGCTCTGTGGCGAATGGGTTAATCGTGAATGTAAAATGGTTAAATGTAAGTGACAAATTCTTCTAGCCGTATGTCCTTGCTGGTGCCAACCGTTCAGGAAAATTAGGTTTTTTTTAGACAAATCCGACAACATCTATGCCCTGAGTGAGATTTGAACCCATGACATTTGAGTGAGCAGTCTACGGAATAATTCATTTTGGAATCACTTTTGTTGGCCGAGATCTTCATTATCTGAAATCTTATTTAGTAGAAACTGATTTCCCCAAGGTATCTATCAAAATTAAAATCATTGTGGATGCCACCCACAGTTTTAAGATAAATGTTATAAAATAATTAAAAGCTCACTACAAAAGGAAAAAAGCTCACCAATGGATGATATTAATGGCTTTAAAAATTCAACACCTGATTCTTTTATGCTATGCACATCCACTAAAATGTATGTTAGCCAAATCCAAATTTGTTAGCTGAGATATCCCTGTATGCACATATATCTAACATTATTTTAAAGACAATATTGAAAAAAGAAGCTTTAGGAAACTAAATTTCCTTTCTTTTTAAAAAGATTATGTTAAAAATCTGTGCTCATAATCGTTGGTATTTTATAGGTCAAGAAGAAGAGGAAGAGGATGAAGATGATGTACAGTCCATCAACCCAGAGAAGCTGCAGATGGAAGAGATTGTAGTGGAGCCCACCCCCGAGTTCTTCACTGGGTGAGTGTGCTGAACTTTTCAAAGAAAATAATGTAACAAGAAATATTTCTAAAATATATCTTGTTTGAAACTTGCTGTGTAGATGTGTATATCTTTTATATTATATAAATATATTAATTTTATTTTCTTTTCACAATTAAATGAAATTTTCAGTAGTGAATACCAACTGTGTTTATTTTAATAGTCTTGTATTCATATTCTTTTTCATAATTAGTATAAAGTCTGCTATTTCTTTGAAATCGATTCTCCATCAATATCAATGTTAATAGTGTAAATTCAAATTGAATGCATGTACTTCAGTCAAAATATCTTAAAGTCACATTATATCCAGCATTTTTATTCTTTTGACAGCAGGAGTTTGCCACATGAGCAGAAAGCATTTGTTTTAACCCTTAAATAATAATGGTGAAATGCAGTTTATTGATATCTACTGACCTTTTATGTGAAAACTCTAATAAGTTCATATAAATTAGATATAATTTATTTATTTTTAAAAATAATGCTGATATTTCATTATTTCCTTCTAGATCAGCAAAGGTACTTTAAAGGATTTTTTTTGTTTGGAAAAACCTTTTATTTTATATTTTACCAAGAGGTTGTCTTCATTTTTTGTATGTTACGGTGCATATAATTCGATTTTGATTATTTGTGATTTTTTTAAATTGGGGGAAGGGAAATTGGGTGACCTTTAAATTTATGTTTTATTAATTCTTTCCATTTCATACCTACCCATATTTCATTTCATTTTTTGTTTGTCATTTTTGTTTTTCTAACTCATAGACAATTTTATTAATTCCAGCCCCACAGTGCAATTAAGTTTACCTTTCAACCAAACAGTCTGCATCGAGGAATCATTGCCTAGCTCATCTGTCAAATCCCGGACTGGTCAGTTAAACGTAATCTCATGCTTAAATAGACCAACTGTTGGGTATACCAGGTCTTGGATTCCTGCCGTCAGCATCCTTCCTGGATACAGTGAAACCAGTTCATCTCCCGTGGGAGTTCGGCAGAAGCGGGAGAAGTCATCTGCGACTGGATCAGGGTGACATTGCTCAAAGAAATGCCAGTGAAATTTCTCCCTTTTCTGCGTGATCACCGAAGATTCTCTGCAATCTGTGTAAGCATTAGTAATGCTTTAGCTTTGATTCAAGCGGCAGAAGTGATGAAGTAATTTTATTTTATCCTCTGAAAGATTTTTTTTATTTGATAATACTCACCACTGTATCCAAAACTGTTCAAAATCCATTGAACCCAAACATATACACGATTATTAAATTTGAACCCAAACGCACATTATTATTATTCATCCCATTGTGTTTTCTTCCTTTACGTGTACACCATTCCTTACCATCTTCATTCCCTGGTTTTTTCATACCCTCTCATAATTCAAGGAGATTGTGTCTATCTGCCAGACTTTTCCTTCTGCAGTCTCACCTTCTTGAATGTCAAATAGTGTTTTTAATCCAGACTCATTTCTTTTTGGTCTCCACACAATGTGAAGGTAGAATGGGAGTGAGAAATACCTTAAAGAATGGTTAATTCTTCTAATTACTATAATAAGGTGAGAAACCTCATGATTTGTTTAAACTTACCTTATACTTTTGTTTAGTCACATGATAATTATCCCTGTCAAAAATCAATGCATGTTAGCAAAAATATGACATAATGTTAAAATTCAGCATTCATGTTAATAAAACAGCATTGTGAAGCTTTTTAAAGCTCGAAGCTGATTTTACTGGTTGATTATTAGCTCTTTGTGATTATTTTTTTCTATACAATTATTTATTTACTTGAGGATATTTTGTTATGAAATCAACTTTTGCTCATTTTCTTCTTTAAAATATATAATCCTTCAAGTTTCCAGACCATACTCCTGGCTGCAACTAAATAAAATCAGCTCATTTTTAATGTTTCCTTATGCCTTATTAAACTGACTTTTGCTTGGATGTACAGTAGAAGTCCGCTATAGCGAGTATGGGATATAACGAGAGTATCGCTATAGCGAGTGATAGTTTTGCGTTGGTTGGTCCACGTGTTAAAACATAGGGAGTTATGCAGGTTATTGCGAGTGGTCATGTCTGCACTATCGCTATAGCGAATAGATTTTGGAGCGAGTACTGTCCGGGTTGCATAACTCGCAGGATTCGAACACTCCTTACATTGTCCTGCCTCGCAAATCTACAGTGTAAGGAAGACTTTATGAGAGACTTTGTGGGGATTTTATGAGAGAAGACTTTGTGATTTTATGGCACAGACTTTCCTGGGAATGACTCAACAACTTATCTTAGAATCTGTGCTCCAGTCTGTCATTTCCTGGTGTTATTTCGTCCTTATAAATCAATCGGAATAAAAGAACATATAGAGCAATGAGCTAGACTTGTAGACAATGCAGGAAAAGGTATTAGTTGAAGGTCAGATGGGGAGGGAGAGACTGCCAAGCAACAGGAAGTCCCCTTTTCAGGTCCCTTTTTCTTGGACAAGCAAGAGAAGGGATTAGTTGAAAGTCAGAGAGGCAGGCGCAAACGAACAAGGGGGAATTTACTTTTCACCAGGTCTAACCCACAGTGAAGGAGATCCTATTGGGTGGACCCATTTGCCTGTGTTGCCCTTAGAAGGACAGCCAATCTCTCAACCCTCCTCTTATTTATGGAATCATAATTGTTAACTCAAGCCATACCTTATCTATGATTGTTCAATAAACATAGCCAAAGATACTACCAATGCTTGATGTACATTTGTTACAAGTGCATGAGTTTTGGTGACAATATTTTAAAATCTTTTTAATGAAGCAATCTATTTTCAATGCATTTGTGGATGGATTGATACAACTACTTCATGGCTCCTTTTCGCCCACTTTTGGTGCCATTATAAATGCTGAAAGAGGTGAATTTAGATGACCGTTGGCTATAACGAGAGATATTTCGTCATTTATCAGCTCTTGTTATAGCGGACTTTTACTGTATCCCAAATAATAAGCTGTGATGGAGATGAATAGAATGAATTTAGGTATATTTTAAACTGTTAGATAATAGTGGTTGCCATTACATAATAAAGTATCTGTATATATTTCAGTCTGAATTTTTCAAAATAAAATTTTGACTTTAAATTTCTTTTGAGCAAAATTTCTGCAGTCATAAAATTTGTTTTAAACCTCTTTGAAAGTATTTAATATTTAAATTAATCACATTTTTACATTTGTTTAACTGTATACAGGGTTTTTTAGCCAATTTAAAAAAATTATGGAGTATCAAATTATTAATTACTGAGCTATAACCCACGAAATACAATTCAACATAAAGCATCAAAACATTTAAATCTCCTCAAGCGACTGGGTTAAACTCCATTTAAATGTCCTCCAGGCTTGAAGGGTTAATAGTAGTTATAGATGGATTGAGGGACTGTAAAAGTTTGACAGGTAATAGGGTCTCCTCAACATCCCTTCAATGGTTTATATTAGAATTTCAGAGGATTCAATAAAGGGTTGGCTTTTCTGATTCATTATCATCCATGAGGGTATAAAAAACTTAAATATGACCTTGCTGTGAGAGGAAAAGTAATATATTTTTCCAAGCAGAATGAGGAAATATTCTCCTACCTATTAGCATTAGGGCTTCAGAGCCCTCTGTATTCATATAGAAGGTATTTTGTTGGTGGGGAATTTTGTATTAAGTTGGAGGGGGATTCATATTCACTTGATTCATAAGTTGAATCTGTGTATTGAAAATAGACTGCTTATACTGAATTCATGTTGAATATTCAAATTAGATGTTTTGATAATTATACTGGTAGTATTTCCAAATAATTTTTTTCTGTGAATAGCCACAGCTGCAATAATAATAACCAAATGCACTTTCTAGATTCATAAAAGTCCTGTGCATCTCTCAGGAAGTAATTTTCAGCAGTACCCACTTATTTCTTATTAATATTTGTGTGCAACACTGTCTGGTTTTAGTAATTCATTTAAAATAATTACCACATTTTGTCACTCTGATATTCAACAAATTAAAAATAAAATAATCGAAATTCTAGGCCTTATTAGAATTATGGACCATTTTAGGACCCATTTTGTGGGAGAATAGGTATGTATGTATTAATTTTCCAAACAATATTTTTCACTTGCCTAGTGTAGATTAACAAGCTTATGTGCTTATCAAATGGATGTTATGGGTTTTACTCCTTGAGACCATGATTATAAAATTTCTGTCAGCTTCATTCTTTTG
Source organism: Rhinocypha anisoptera (assembly GCA_011762765.2). Taxonomy (NCBI): domain Eukaryota; kingdom Metazoa; phylum Arthropoda; class Insecta; order Odonata; family Chlorocyphidae; genus Rhinocypha; species Rhinocypha anisoptera. The sequence goes on from WURS02383765.1 coordinate 12,023, forward strand.
AACAAAGGCTTGCTTTTATTTTTGCTTGTAGAATCTGGTTGGAAAATTGGAAGCAAGAGTCATTCATTTTTTTATGGTGCATAGATTCAAAATAGATATATTATTTTGGTTAAATAGAATATTTGTTGAAGCTTCGTAGTACATTGCATAGGTTTTTAGAGCAGTAGTAGTTACATTTCCCATTTATCACTGAAGGTGTCCCCTGAGCCAAGTGGTGGAAGCGGGGGTAGTGATGTCAGCACACCAGTACCTCCTGGAAGCTGTAGCAGTAGGGAGAATGAAGATGAGTCCTCTCCCGATGGATTAGGGAACACTCCATGCAATTCAGTTACTTCTCCTACAGCTTTAACTACAGCAAGCCCTCCCCTTCCGATGGTCACATCCTCTACAGCTGCTACTTGGCCGAACCTTCAAGAAACACATCAGTTTGAATTATCTTCAGGTGTCATCTCCGGGGATCGACCACACACCATTTCTTCAGGTAAGTTATCTTCTGATAAGGATGGGAAATAATAAAAACAAATATTTTAAAACGAATTGATTCATTTACATAAAAAATACCTTTTTTCTGTTTTAAGATTTTTACACATTCAAATGCATCAATTAATTCGGAATGTAAGATACCTTTCTTATCAAATTATTGCACCCATAAAATTATTTTTTGATGGATTTTAAGATATTTTACATGCTACCATTTGCTGTGTGCAAAGAATTTAAAAACTAACAGTAGGTAACAGATTTTAGAAATTAAAAGGGAATTGCATTTTAGAGATTGAGTGCCACCATTGTGGAAAATGGCTTAAACCATATCTCCAAATTACATTGGCAAAAATATTTCTATTTTTTTATACACATATGTTTTACTCCATTGCTTCTGCTCACAAAAGAGGCTAAAAGTTGAGGACATTAATAAGTTGATGTGTAATGCTAATATTGATATATTGATGCATCAAATACAGTATAAGTTCGTTGTAATGGGTATGGCTTATAACGGGAGTATCACTGTAGTGAGTGGTTGTTTTGCAACAGTTAGCCCATGTGTTAAAGCATACAGAGCTCTGTCAGTTATAATCTGTGGTATCATTATAATGAGTCGTTTTCGGCATATTTGTCGGTTGAGTCGCATAACTCGCAGGATTAAAACACACGTCACATTGCCATTCCTCATGGAACTATATCGCAAGGAAGACTTAATGCGAGACTTTGTGGTAAGGAGCTATGAAAATGACTCTGGGGAATGACTCCTGTCCTGGAATAAGGGCTCCAGTCTATAATTTCCTACTTTAGTTGCTTCAGTTTTTTCACCAGTTTTTTCAGGGGCTTTTTGCAGTTACATACTACAGTTAGGTTGGAAAAGAAAAGAGAGGCTTTAAATTCAGAAAAGAAATTCGCAAACTTTGAGGCTTGTGGAAGAAATGACACTTATAAAACTGAATTCGGGTGCCAGTATGGCTTGTTTGTACTGCATTCTGAAGAATGAAGAAAACATTAGGACTACTTTTACATTAGAATATACGGTGGGGGGTAGCAAGAAACTGCAACCAGCAAATAATACTGAATTGGAATCAGTGTTATTTGATTCATTATCACAGCATCATTCAGTTGGAGTTCTAATCAGTGGTCCCTTTCTCAAGGAAAAAGCAAAGGAATTTGCTGTAAGAATGAAAATAGAGAATTTTGAAAACACTGATTTAAGGTTGAATAGATTTAAAGGGAGAAGAGGGATTTCACTTCATCACATCAGTGGTGAATCAAATAATGTCAGCTCCAAAGCAGTGGAAGATTCATTCCCAATCCTAAATTCTATCATTAAAAGATACGAGCCATAGGTAATTTATTTATGAAGGAAAATATTCTTGAATTTATTATACATAGTTTGTCATTTACTTTAATTGTTGTAATATTCATTTTGAACTTCCATGTGCTGATTCACTCCATTTAGTATATATTAAACGCAGATGAAACTGCTGTCTTTTACAATTTAACACTGGAAAGAACTTTGGCTGTGAAGGGTGACCTCTGCAAAGGTGGAAAACTTCTTTCTCTTCCTTATAACCATGGATGGAACTGACAAAATGAAGCCAATCGTCATTGGAAAGTCAACACACCCACAATGTCTGCGTCCAGCCAAGTATTCCATTCCCTTACGAGTCCAATACCAAAGCATTGATGACATCCAAACTTTTTTTAAAGTGGCTTCGGGCTTCTGATACCATAATTGGAGGAAGAAATAGAAAGGTTGTGTTGTTTGTGGATCGCTGTCCAGCTCGCCCAGACTTTCAATGACAAATGTTAAACTATTGTTCTTTCTTCCCAATTGCAAGAGTGTATTACAGCCACTAGATCAAGCCATCATTCATGTGCCGAAACACCACTTTCAGTCAATTCTCATTATTTCATTAATGCGGAAATTGGCGATTGCAGAAAAAAAGCTTAAGTGGTATACACAGAAGTAATCAATGGGCTAACAGCTTCGTGGGATAAAATTATGCTTGAAGTAATAAATAGATGTTTTAGGCATGCAGGATTCAAAAGAAATACAACAAGTTTTGTTCGAAGAATCCATGAATGCTGATGTGGACTTTGAAGGTTGTGTCGAGCCTACTCAACACTCGCTGAATATTTGACGATAAAGATATTACTATGTGCTATAGATAAACTATACTGTGTGTGGTGTAATGGCCTAATTAATAGAGTAGCAGAATAATGATGATGGTGAATGATCTGATGATGAGGGTGGTGAAAGAATATGTGAAATTCCCAGCAGCAGGTCTCTTGCACAAGCATTGGGAGTAATAAACTCTTTGTACATTGCTCAATGAATGGCCACTCTAGACATAGTCTTTTGTGCACAATTGAAGCAGATATGCCAGTCAAGAGGGAAAGAACATGAGCCCAGAAAATCCACGAGTTTGACAGATGAAGTCAAAATATTTCTGGTACCCGTTCTTTGTATATGTGCCAGAATGTAGAGGCTTGGCACAGCTTTGTGAAGGAGTTTCAAGAATCAAAGAATCGAGTTGACCCATTACTAGTTTTGTTGAACATGTTTATAATAAAAAAAAATGAACTATTTTCAATATATTTGCAGATAAATTAATGCAACTACCTCATGGCTCATTTTCATCACTTTTGTCGCCATTATAGATGGCAAAGAGGTGAATTAAAATGACTGCTATAAGGAGTGTGCATAATAAAGAGAAATTTTTCATCATTTATCAGCACTCATTTTAATGGGCTTGGATGTACATCTAAATTTATCCTTAACTAAAATGGAATGCAGTTTACTGTATCAACTCAAGAATATATTTCAGAGCCTAAGATATTTTTGAGTGCTCCCTTTCTTGATGTAATATATTTCATTTCTCTCTTCTAACTTAACATTTATCTTCTGAAGTGATGGCTTTTCATATTTTCATTAAACATAAAATCTGGGGAAGTTCATCAAGAAGACCCGTTGATGAATGTAGTTCCAAATATTAAAAAATGCATACATATCTTTCATCAAAACTAATTTCAGTAAGCTGCCTTTATTTAAACATTTTACTGAAGTCATTTGAAAACAACCTGTCATTTCTTCCCTTAATAATAGTGTAAATGACATCAATTAATGGATCATTAAATTTCCTTTTTCTTTGAAAAGCTTATGAACGAGGACATCAAAGACCACCTTTAACTGTGTACACATTTAGACCTCCATCATCTACATCATCCTTGGACATAACTCTTACTCCTGGTTCAGCCTCTCAGCCAGCTAGTCCTAGCGGTCTTGGTATTGACATTATTTCAACTAAGGACTCTACACAGTCTGGAGGTGAAGGAGGACCATCTTTGCTTCAGTTTTGTCACAGACCTCCAATACCACAGCGCTGTTCTTCCCTTGAAAGGCCAAAGGTATATATATTCTTATCATTTCTTCTTATAATTGTTTTAACCTCAATAATAAAATTTTTAATCTATAATATAAGCTCATTTAATGTCTGATATGGAACCTTTCTTTGTCTTTCCCTTGTCTGATATGGAACAAGAATATAAGAACTTATATTTTTATGTACTTCTACCCACTGTCCTTTTTTTAAATTTTGCATAATGAATCCTTTGACTATACGAGTTGATGCAATGTTCATGATACATAAGAATTATTTCATGTTTTCATCATGGAACTGTTTTAACTTAACTGTACAATGTGATTGAGAGAATAGATAGGAACGAAAATATCAAGTGATCATTTGAGCCAAGGACTGGCCCAGTAGGAATGGGAGGACTAAGAACGTTATGGTATAGGTATTCAAGAATTATTATGAGACTTATGAATGGAATCTATATAAAAATATGAGTAAAATAAGTCTTTTGGGCTATGACAAGAGGATCACAGCATACGACAGTATAAAATAATTATCCTTAAAGGACTGAGTTAGTCCCTTTTCTATTTTTTCACTGCTGGATATTTAAATACTTCAGACATTGAAATCATCACAGTTGATGTATTATTTCTCCAAAACTGTTGATTTTATCATTTTCAAACGAAAAAGATGTTAACCTCTTCACTGATGGATATTTTTCAACAAATATGACATAAAAATGTCATATCATTTTATCATGTTTTTTAATTACCTACAGGTAGATATTTAATAAAATATATTAATTTAAGTGCTTTATAAAGTTATTAATTTTAAAATCTTGTCTTATTATATCAATTTTAAAAATTTTCCTGAGTTTTTGCATAAAAATTAAGTTCAAAACTTTTTCAATAAATATTGTCAAAAAGTTTTTCTCAACAAAAACAGGTGATAACGTCAAAATAATAATTATATTAACTCTAAATTTAAAATACAGTAGCATATTATATAAGCTAAAATCAATTTTTTTGTGATACGCTCTGAAGCAAGGGGTAACGTGAAGACCCACATTGCTCTCCGGCCAAAAAGATCGGCGCTCCCTCCTCACTATTTTTCCACGCGCATCACACTTTCGGGAGAACACTGCTCACTTCCTAGTTGGGTTTACCTTATGTTCTGTGGGTGGGATCAATTCTGAGAAATTCCTCTTGGTAATTCGGCAGGGGTGGGCCAAGTGTCATAAAAATCCCTTTTCTCTAGTGAATAGAATACAAGCGGCAAGGGGGCATGTCAGAGACGTAAGTAACCCAAAACAAATGGTGGTAAAAGGACCAAGGCGTAGAAAACAAAGCATGAGGGTCGGAGTCATTGGGAAGGGAAAAATGGTGAGGAAGAATGGGTAGGGTCATAGGCA
>WURS02383876.1:0-17275 GCA_011762765.2 Rhinocypha anisoptera
TACACAGTGACAATGAAGAAGTTGAAAGTGATGTGGTTATCCCTAACTCAGAAAGAAAAGAAAATCTCCTCCAAGCCCTGAATACTTTGCATAATTTCAATTTATTTTATGAAGTTGGTGACAATTTTCGAGAGAAATTGAATAAGATTGAAAAAATATTTTCACTCAAAACTGGAGCATTTAGAAGTGCAGACAAATATCACTGATTTTTTAAAGATAACATAATTTTTCAAAATGAAGTTTGCAGTTGAATTTGTTTTTTTTTTCATTTGAATCCGTTTGTCTGATATGTCACTATATATTTTAATGTGTTAAACTTTCCTTTAGTGATGTCCAGAAGATCTCTAATATTGGTTAATGTTTTATGTCTGTCCTATATTCAAATTTTGTTCCTGAATACAATTTATACTTTCCCTTCAGATACGCATGATTCATAAATATATATGTACTTGATAAAGATAATTTGAAATTCTCCACGTACACTGTTCTCTGAAAAGTAATTAACTTATTGTTTTTCAAAAATTTTGTTCTCTGAATTATAATGAAGCTAGTTTTATTTTCAAATACTGAATACTATGTGCATTAATGATCTCTTTACAGTGAAAATAGTTATAAATTTCCAAGCATATAGCATTATATTACGATGTATTACAAAATCTTACCACATTTATCGAAGTCAGCCATTATCTTGATTTTATCTAATTTGATTTTACAAAACACCTCAAACCCTTGGTGTTATGTAAAATCAAGATTCTACTGTATTTATATGTTTCATATCTCTCTGAGTATAGTCATATTCTAAGTTATCACGACAAAACTTAATGTTTGTTATAGCAAAAATGATCATAAATCTGTATCAACTCATGTAACAAACCTCTGTCCTCTGCTCTTTCATCATATTAATTTGCTCTACCGGTAGACATTTCATCACCGGCTTGGCCAGGGCCAATCCCTACTGATGCTCAAATAGCTCAGGCAATAGAGGCAGGTGAGCAGAGTCTGAAGGACAAAGATGCCATAGAAGCAAGAGCAGCAATGAATAATAATGGTCCAGCATCACCAGGCGTTCTTCAGTTGGGAACCCCTAGTTATATGCACCAGGAAGCTATAAAGACTTCTGCTAAGGCCACCAAAGCTGCTCGTGTGGGATACATATTGGGAAAAGCAACTGAGGAGCTAATGAGGTAAGCCTGCTCTTGTGCCTATCTTTCAGGTCATTAAGTTTTTATATTTTTGCTTGATTTCACAAGCAATGCTTACACCATAAAGGCATAGTAATTATTTCTGAATACTTTATTTAACTATTTAAAATGTCCTTCTCCTACAGCTACATATGTATTGTTAGCTAAATTTAGACTTTGCCCCTGCTGAGTTGATATGGTGGATGACTGCACTGATATAATGGCAAACCTGCATCATTCTGCTGTCACTATTGTGATAATGTTTTGAATTACCCTTAATTTCTTTTTGATACTGTTGTCCAATTACTCTTGAATCTCCTACTAATTCTGCTGCTTTTTAAATGAAACAGCTGATTAGAGATGCTATCATTACCACCAATTAACTATTCAATACTTATTTTTTACTTTGATTTTGATTTTAACAAATGAATATTGTCCATAAAATTCAACAATTTAAAGCATGATAAATTCCCAATTTATTTTTCCATTTGTATTTTTTTTTAATGGTAAATTTATTTCTTTTTGAAAGTTAACTGGTGAGATTTACTATAAAAACAAGTGTGACATGATTAGACATAGTTTTTCACCTGATTCCCCTTACTTTTTGGGTTAATGTGCTAGTCACATGAAAGGTATATCATACTTACGTGGAAAAATAGAGCCAGTGATAAATGAGTAATGATGCTTCATAAAAATCCTTCTAACAGTTACCTATCAACAACACAGTTCACTATGTACGTACAAATAGCTTAGCCACAATTTTCTAGGAAAAAATTCACTTTTACAATACATCTATAATAGTTGAGATACCAATGTAAACCATTTTATGCACCATAGGAATATTTTATTATACTGGAGACTTGCATAAGATATTTATGTAAATTTGCAATTAAATTAAATGAAAAGTGCACCACTTCATTTACTTTTCTTGGAAAAAATTTATATGGTCTACTCCATCAGTTCACAAAACCTCTTCACTAGAATAGTGCAGCCTAATGAATTAGTGACCTGATAGCTAACCAATAATTAATCTGCAATTTTCAGGGGGAAGTCAACCAAGAATAGATTGGGGAAGGGTCCAAAGGTAAACCCATACTGGATCTCAGATGGAATGGCATGTGAGGACAAGAGCACACTGGATGGAATGAACATTTCTTCTGCTTGTCTACCTTCACGTTACCGTTCGTTGGATGGGAGTTGCAACAACTTGGTTCATTCTGATTGGGGAGTGGCCATGCGTCCTCTTCGACGAGTAATTCCTCCTGACTATGGTGATGGTAAGATTCTTTGTGTAATATGTGTAAAAAATACACATTAATAAATTATTAAACCATATAAAACCATAAAAAATATTAAACAGATAAGGCACTAATAATATTTATGCAAACTCCACAGGGAAACAATAGGAATTCGAATGTAGAACCATTTCACTAGCTAATTCACATAGAAACCAGTAGAATTCCAGATGTAAGACCTTAGCCAAAAAAGTAGTAGATTAAGCTATTAATTTGATCATGTCATATCAAATTCTACTGCAATGTTTACAAAATGTCCTTCATCATTATTATTTCATCCTGAAGATTGGTGTACTGTTTTCCTCCATTATTTCCCATCTAGTCCTAATTCTTTTACCCCTTGGTAGTGCTTCTTTCTGATTTCTCTAATAATTTGCCCTAAATAGGTGGTCCCTTGTCCTTTCTCATTCAGGGTCTTCCCTTCTATTATATTTCTCATGAATCCATTATTCTTCAGGGTTTGTCAAATCCATATGGTTCTTAAAAATATTAATAATAAAATAATGTAAAAAATAAGATAAAATAATAATTTCAAATAATTTTTAAAAACATTTAATAGAAGAAAATAATTGAATAAAACATCATTGCAAATGTTGATTGTTTAGAAAACTTGTCACCTCATTAAATAAAGTCATCACAGACATCTATCATCTTCTCTGTTGTAGTGAGTAAATTCTTATATGTATGACCGCATTCCACAACATCTCACCTGAATTTTTATTACTTACTGATTATAATTTCAATGTAGCATATTCTGTAAACAATTAAGAATAATAGTATGAAAAGTAATTAATTTGACAAAAATGGGTCTGGAGAATATAAGAAAGGTGGACACTATGGAATACAAGTAAAGAGATTCATAATTCATTGTAGGAAAGGATAGAAAGTTGTATTATATACAAGAAATACAGGAAAAGTAGTGAGGAGAAGTACTTTTCATTTAGCTATATATTTGGTACTAAGTCACCCAGAATGATCACTAGAATGTACTTGGTTAAATATATAAAGGATAAAAATTAAATTACTATAAATTATAAAAGAAATGCTAGTATGTATTACATTTTTTAAAATCCGTGAGCAGGAATTTTTTTAGGGCAATGATAGTCAAATGGGTAGTGGTTAGCTATAGGACAGAAGGCATATGTGGTTCCTCTGGGTAACTTCGGTAAAATCCATGCTGAATAATTTTTTGAATACCAGCTTTTCTGGAAAACCATGAGTGGAACAGGAGAAAGAAATTCCACCCCTACCTTGATGTGTGAATTGTCATGTGTTGTTGCATTTAGTATCAGGTGACCTGTACCCTCAACTATCAAACCAATCTTCAGGCTAAAAGATCTGATTTTGGTTTTTAAATTTTAACCTCTTGCACAGAGTTACCAAACACTTTCTATTTTTTTCAGGTGTTTCATCACCTCGAGTGTCCAAAGATGGAAGCAAATTACCATCAGCAAGAGATGTCAGTCTCACTATCCACCGTCCAATCTACCGTAATGATCCAAACTTCAGTGTTATGCTGGCAGTTTGGGGACAATTCTTTGACCATGACATTACTGCTACTGCTCTCAGCCAAAGTATGTTCTATTACATAATCTGGATGATATGAATCTATTATATACCAGAATCTAAAAATTTCCATGCTGTTTTTGAAAATTCTATATAAGATAAATGTATTTAATTCATTTTAGGCAGTGATGGAACACCGATTTCATGTTGTACAGCAGATGGGAAAGTTGCAACAGAAAATATTGATCCTGAATGTTATCCAGTGATACTTTCACCTGAAGATCCTTATTATGCTAAATATGGAATGACTTGCATGAACTTTGTGAGGTCTGCCCCATCTCCGGTGTGCAACTTAGGTCAGTGACAAAATACCATTTTCATACCAAATTAATCTCTAAAATAAGAGTTTTAAAAACTATTTTTGTGTTTATTCATCACTATATTACTTTTTATTTCACCTTTTGGTAGCATAAATTGATAATATTATATTTTCAATTTAGAAATTAAGTTGAAAATTCAGTCAAACCAGAATACTTTACATATGCAGTTTTCATTAAGCATATCAAAATTTTTACATTTTTGATGAAGAACAATTTGTTACCAAGTTATTGATTCTTGATTGGCAAGTTACTCAGATATTCTATTGATCCCCAAAAACTTCAAGAAACCCATTGAATAGCTTTGTAAACACAAACCATGCTCAATGATATTTCAAACTATTTTATCATATTGTATCTTTATAGGTCCAAGAGAGCAGCTTAATCAGATAACAAGTTTTATTGATGGTTCTGTGATTTATGGATCATCTGATGACCAATCAAATCATCTTCGGTCAACAAGCGCCAAAGGAGAGCTTGAAATGATGACTACTCCAGATAATCGTGAGCTTCTTCCAGTCTCAACAGACCCTAGGGATGGATGTAATACCCCCGAAATGAATGCTGATGGAAAATACTGCTTCAAGTCTGGTAATATTCTTTTTGTGCATTGTATGTGGCTGGATATCTAATGCTTTTGGATTGAATTTGGTATTTTCCTATCTTTTAAAAAATGTTGAAAATAGCCTTTTAAAGTTTATAAAAGTTTGTTTTTATTGTAATCTAATATCTAAGTCCGTGAATTTTGTGGCTGCAAGTTATATGGCCCCACAGTTATGTGAAGCTCTCTTAATTTTGCATCAGTGTGTATTATAATCATGATTCCCCTTTCCACATAGAATGCATGTGAAATTCATTGGCTATCCGATGCACAATCTATTTTACAGTTTGGAAAACCATAGACTGCAACCTGCTAATTTATTTTTATATATCCTTAGTCATATGTAACACTCAATACCTTTCCATGTATTCTTGTGGTATATACTATGTACAGTGGAAATCATTTAACTGGAAATGTTATATTAGTTATTATATGAAATATTAGTTAACACTTAGTAGAGGAATGTTCCATTCTGACTTCTATAATTTTCGTTTTATGTAAAACAACATGAAACAATGATTATCATGAAAAGTTTTTTATACTATCAGAAAATGAATTTCCCTTAAAATACTTCCGATAACCCGAAAAGGCATTTTTTCCCGAAATCCCAATTTACTACTATGTAGTTTCGTAACTTGTACTTACAATGCAAACACATGCTTTGTCTTTCCAAATAAAACTTTTGTTCCACAACCAAGGTTTTGCCATACAAAAATTTGATGATTTAGTGAGTTGAAACCGAGATCATAAAACAGTGTTTCTATTCTTTATGCCCCACTCATAAATTCTTGAAAGGCTAAACACCTTGTTGATCCTGAATTTGTTAAATTTATCAATCAAATATTGTGCTTTTTTATTACAAATACATTCGTAAATGTATGAAGTGATATGCATTCTTATACATACTTTACATAAGTTACATCAATGAACAGAAACATATTAGTGGTTAGTGTAGATTTCAGTTAATACAAAATGTTCAGGTTTATCTGATACATTTTGTGTTAACTGGTTTCCACTATATATTGCAAGACAAAATATTTTCAATCACCATTTGTGCTGTTCAAAGAAACTTTCAAACGTAAAAATTACATAGAATATTCTGAAACTTAAGATTGATTGTCAAAATTTACAAAATCATTGAATTTATAAAATATAATAACGCATATTTATTTATTTTGAAACATTGATTTTTCAATGAAAATAGATCCTTTGGTGTCAACAATAAAACCATTTACCACCTAGGTGTAAAAGATACATAAGTACTGAGTTCCCATCCCTGGTAAAATATTAACCACATAGGCCAGAAATTATCCTTCAAGTTTCTCTCTGTGTGTTTCAGGGGATAGTCGGGCCAATGAAAACTTACATTTAACTACAATGCATCTCCTGCTGGCTCGTGAGCATAATCGAATAGTAAGAGCCCTTTCAAAGATGAATCCAACCTGGGACAGTGATCATCTTTATCATGAGGCACGGCATATTATGGCTGCACAGATGCAACACATCACCTACAATGAATTTCTTCCTGTTGTGCTTGGTAAGTCTTGTTTTACGGCAATAATTACAGTAAACTCTCCTTATTAGGAACAACGTTTATACAAAATCTTCGTTCTTATGAACCAAATCGTTGGTTCCAACAAAAGGGGTATCTAAATGTATGGTAAAGAAATGATATTACGAAATAACGAACCTTAGTCCCAGTCCCTACAGGAACAAATAAAACTTTATTACGAAGTCTGTCACATAAATAATGGCATTCATTCGGCTATGCATGACGCTGTATTATAAATCAGGAAGCTTTGCCACACGTACTGTGCCCAAGAGCTTGAGAACTAAAATATATACATTGGATACTAAGAGGTCGAGGGAGGGTGAAAGGGAAGAAATAAAAGATGAACGAAGGACTTTTCTTCTTCCCTTTCACCCCTCACCAACATCTCATGTTCCTTGTCCCTCTGACGGTCACTCACCCAATAGGGGCTCCAGCACGATTCCTGGCTAATCCTCCCTCCCCAACCAGCTTCCCGAAGTAATATTGCTGACACAGTGAGAATGTTCACAGGCAAGCAAGATTGTTTTTTGAAAGCAACCACAAATCCACCCTTGTAAGCTATATGCCCACAGGACAAACAAAGTAAATGTAAGAATCAGCGTATTTAGACATTTGGGGACTGTTGAGTGACAAATCAGTCTGAACTTGACCTGTGTGAAGTCTTCCTCGCTACTTAGACCTATAGACAGTGGTGCTACAAGGAGTGTATTACAGTTGGGACAATTTCTGTGAAACTCGTGAAAAATGGATTCATCAGTACCGAAGAAATCTAGGAAAGGTTACTGAATGGCATAAGGAAAATGAAGTCCTTATCAATGCATATAGCCCCGAAAATCAGTATAATTTAGATGAGACAGGGCTTTTCTATTACGCTCTTCCTGAAACAACTTTTGCATTGAAAGGAGAGTGATGCCTTGGAGGAAGGAAAAGCAAAATGCGAGTGGCAGTGGGTCTCTGCTTAAACCAGATGGGTACAGACAAGATAAAACCAATTTTAATCGGGAAACAGAGAAGCCTCGGTGCCTAAAAAATATTTGACTGGAAAACCTTCTGGTTTTCTAAGATTTTAACTAGAACAGTTGGATGACCAGAGAACTTTTCCGTAAGACTCTCATTTGATTGCAAAGAAGAATGGCGGGTAAAAATAGGAACATTCTTGTCATACTGGACAACTCAAGCACCCACAAACATCTCGACATCTTACATTTACATATTGTCTTATGGATATCATTTAAATGTTATGTATTGTGTTATATTGCTTGGACTTTTTCATCATTTAGTGATACCTATGGCATTTAATTAAATGATACCTATTAATTTTTAAACATTTAAGCCAGTGTTTCTCAAAGTGTGATCTATGGAACCTTGGGGGTCCCCAAGACTCTTTACCAAAGTCTGTGAGGCCTACACTATTTTAATATTATAGTATTATATATTATATGTAGTAAGAAGTATTATAAATTATAGTATAGTATATTAATAATAAGATGTTATATGCTTTTTTCACTCGCATACTTTCACAATTGTACAGAGGAGATTTGAGGAATTACTAATGAAAAAAATCATGTAGGCAAGTAATGGAAATTCCATGCTTGCTACTAATGACTTTAATGAGCCAAAAAGTAACTTTAAAGAATACATGTAATAAATAAATAAATAAAAACCAATTTTAAGGTAAAACCTTATTGTTCCCAGCCACAATTGCATCAAACTGTTATGAATATGATAATAAATATAGTGGTCCTTGGTAGTGGAAAAAGTTTGAGAAATATTTATCTAAGCTAATTCTCTAATTACAGGACAATCAATGATGGATAGACTTAATCTTTCCCCTAATAAAGAAGGATATTTTGAGGGCTATGACCCTGAAGTAAATCCTGCAGTGGCCAATAATTTTGCTACAGCTGCATTCAGATTTGCACACACGTTGCTCCCTGTAAGTATTGACTAATTGAATTGAAGTATTTTATTATTTCATGTTAAATGATATGTACTACTAATAGGTACCTGTATTTGCAGTTTAGTAGTAATTCATGCCCCTACATGACCATGCCTAATATTCCTAACCCTTCCGGTGCCACTGACTTTTTGGTGGATACTCCCAAAAGTATCATGGGAGTTTTAGGAATCTTGTATGCCTTTAATTTAAAAAATCACCATTTGTTTATGTGTTATAATTTTTCATGATTTCTTCTGCTTTTAAATTCTTAATGTGCATGACTGAAAATTCATTATTATTTCCAAGCCAACACAATTGTTATAGTTTAACTTTTTGAGTGCTACAGGATAATATATTGGCACTTCAAGCACATAGTGAAAAAGATGATATATCATGGCATTCAAATGGTTAAAACAGAGGCAATTGGGAGGCATACAACACTACTATTTGACAGATTATAAAGATGACGCAATATTTCAGAGCATATTTGGATTTACATTGGAACTTACTTAAGAATTAAATTTATAAAAGTCGAAAAAACATGCTGCCTTTCCCTTAAATATGGAGTTCCACAAAGTAGAGCCAAAACAGAGTATTTTAATTCAATTTATATTTATAGAACTTTTGTAACATAATATATAAATTGAGTATAAAATAGTATAAGTAGTATAGTAAAAGTAGGTATTATGTGAAGTGAAATACATAAAACAAGATAATAAATCAACCATGGTAAAATCGTCCTGGTTTTCATATACCTACCATATATAGCAAGTTTTTAAGTAGCTGGTTTGAAAACCAAGTGTCAAACTATACACACAGGGATAATTTTTAGGGTTTTAAAAATCTCAGCTCATTGTTAAAAATATGGCTTCTCAAGTAAAAAATCCATAAAATATTGTCAAAATGCCAAAATATGTGATAGCAAAGATTATTTGAGAATTTAATACAATTCTTACTATCCTACTTCAAAGGTTTCTACTCCCTAAATAGAATGCAAATATTTTACCAAGTGTTGCAAATAGGTAATGATACTTCTAGAAAAATCCTCATCGGTTCATCTGTTATTCTCATGTTGCCCCTCAGGGCTATTCCGCAAATAATACCCATAAATTGTCTAGAAGTATAACTGCAAGAGCTTATTTTGATAAATTGCTATAAATAAACTAACTATAGTTAGTAAATACATTCTATAAATTTTGTAATGTCTTCATTTGCATCACTTCTTAATCATAATTGATTTTTTCTTTTAGACATTGATGAAAATTTTAGGAAATGATACTTCAAGTGAAGACTATGTTGAACTGCACAAAATTCTGTTCAACCCATATGCCTTATATTACCCTGATAAGATGAATAGTGCCTTGAAGGGAGCACTGAACACGGATGTACAAAGGGTGGACACATACATCACACCAGAGGTATCAGATCATAGCCAATTTCTTTTGATTTAAACATGTAATAATTAGATTTTACTTATTTTTGTCCTTGTTGCATTTTAGATCAATTAATTGAAGAACTTTTTAGTGACAAACCCACTGAAATTCTGCCTATAGTGAACATATAATTTAAACATTATATATGTAATTATATAAAAGAAAAATAATTATATATGTGGAACTGAAATGAAAACCTTTCTATGTATGGGAGATTTCCAACATGTTTCACCTGAAGTTTTATATGAACTTAAAGCATTCATTATCTTTAGTAATTTTATATTTTATATTTAAATATATTTATATTAAATTGTCTATATACATATATCCAGTTGGTCATTCTTTTTTAAATTGGTGAAATTTATAGAAGTTGGAATGAAATGAATAGAAAAATGTTCACTGTAATATAAAATTACCTTACGGAAATCTAAGGGAGAAGGCAATGATATTTTCCTTTAAGCTAGATAGTTTTAAAAATGAGGACTTCCTGATTTCTTCATTGCATGTAATTGATATCTTAATTTGCACCATCATTGGAATAGGTCACACAGCACTTGTTCCAGCAAAAGTGGAGTGAGGACTATGATAAGGCCATGGAGAAGGCAGGAGGTAAAGTAAGAGGAAAGAAAAGGGGTTATGGCCTCGATTTGGCTTCATTAAATGTACAGAGAGGTAGAGACCATGGTTTGCCCACATACCCTGAGTGGAGAGAATACTGTGGCTTTTCTCGCCCACAATCCTTTGCTGATCTAAGAGATGAAATGGATGAGGCTGCCTTAGAACGCCTGGCTTCTTTGTACAAGTGAGTTGTAAAAATTTATCTTTTGTTGAACTTGTGATTTCTGTGAAGAATATCCTACTAATAAAATGTTTATTTATGAAGTTAGGACCTCATCATTTATGTATTATCAATGAATTTCTAATAACTGATTGATTTTTGGAATTATATAATTACGTACTAATACATTTGATCTTTTGAGTAGTTTCATGTCTCTGGGGTATCATAAATGATATGTGTTCACTTCCATTATTGTGTTGTTCTTACATAGATTTCTATTTGAGTTATAACATTACATTATAACTTCATTCCTTGTAGTACATTAAACATATTTATTATTGCAAATGCTTGTACAGTCAATTATTATTATTAAATATCTAATTATATTGGTAAAGTAAAAACTTACATTTATATGGTAATTCATAGTCGTAATTTGTGGTGTTTTTATGCCTGAATTAATGGGTGCATGCATAATATACTCATCTATTAACATATTACAAAATGAAAACCTATACTGAGTGTTATGAGTTCTGGAACCACCAGTTAACCTACCTTTTATACTTTTTAAAGTTTAAATATAACTAAGATGCCAATATATTTGATGGCATGATATAAAACCAACTGAAAACATGAATAATTTACTTTTAAGGGATGTCGATGATGTTGACATGTATTCAGGAAGTCTATCAGAAATACCCATTGGGGAAGGACTACTGGGGCCCACATTCTCTTGCCTCATAGCTGATCAGTTTCTACGTCTCAAAACTGGCGACCGCTATTGGTATGAAACTCCACAGATGCCACAAGCATTTACTCCTGGTAAGTACAACCAGGTAATATTTACCAGATGACTGTACAGAGGGAATTTATTACCCAGCAGAAAGTACTGTTACTTTTTTGAAAAATATTTTAGATGATGAAAGTAACATTATTCTTTAAGCATTATATTTTATGTGAAGGAATAGAGGACAGTGGCACTTACTCTCAGTGTTTCAGCATGCAAATGTGTCGGTACAGCTCTTGGAATTTCCTTCACTTTCCCTTTTCTTAAGAATATCCTTAAGAAGTTGGAATTTTTAGTAGCTTCATGTTATTTGAACAATTATTAGAAATAGTTATATGTAATGATTTCGTGATAATTCCATTTTTCTTAATTAATAACTAATCATTAGTTTTCAATTCAAATATTGGTTTTTGCCAAGGCCATCTGGGCTATCCTGTCTAATGTCAACCTCTCCATTACTTCATAGTTCTTGGCTCTAACAATTTCCATCATCTGCTTCTCTTACACCATCCATGGCCTACCTCTATGCTTATTTTCTCCCAGTTTCTCTTCCAATGTAGTTTAATAAACTGTCATGTCTTATTGTGTCCTTTTAGTTTTCTTCTTCCTAGTGTAAGTATAGTCAATAACCTCTTTACATTAGCTCTTTGAAGTACTTCTGCATTTTTTGCATGTGTTATCCATTGAACTTTCAACATTATTCCATAGCACCCCATTTCCATTACTCCCAATCTACTTTTCTTTCCTACAGTGAGACTTCCACTGTCCATTTCTCACTCACAAATGAATGTCCTAATTAACCTCTTCTTTACTTCCAGACTTACATTATTTGTAATAAGGAGTTGTTTCTTCTGAAAGATTTCCTTATTCACTGGGGATACTCTGCTTATTACCTCCCTCATGCTTCTTCCATAATTGGCAATCTTGCTTCCTAATAAGTAGCAAAATTCTTCAACTAGTCTGATTGTATCCTTCCCTAGTTTTATTTGACCTTTTTTTCCTTACACCACCTCCTTTGCCCTTATCACCAAACCTTTACATTTGTTTTATTTTTGCGTATGTTTTATTCCATAAGTTGTATGTCCCCACTCATTTTTCTATTCTCTCTCAATTTAAACACTGAAGATCAACTGATAGTGAGCATCCCTGCCTAAAAGCTTTCTTCATTCCTGCTTCCTCTTTTATAATTCCACCACATCTTGTCACTGCTGCCTTCTCTCTGCACAGATCATGTCTCAATCTTCGTTCATTCTAGTTCATTCTGATAACTTTTAAGTATTCATCATCCAGTCCGTGTTGCCAAAAGCTTTTTCCAAGTCCACAAGTTCAATAAATATTGGTTGGTCCTTCTGTAATCTCTTCTCCAAGATGAGCCTCATTATGATGATCTGTTCCATTGTTCTTCTCTTTCTTCGTATTCCATGCTGGTCCTCACTTAAATACTCTCCCTGGCTGGGTTAAGCTGTGGGTAACAATCTTGCCAGCTAACCCATAGGCCATGGGTTTGAGTCCCACGTAGGGTCAAATATTCTTTCCATCTATTTGCCTTATCTTTGTCATCAATGAGATTTATCCTTTGCCTTCTTGAATGGCATTCGACATTCTCTCTGTCTTTGTCTCACGGCTGAGGACGATTCTCATGTCGAGAGTCGAAACGTTGGCCAGTATGGACTAATTGATCCGGTAGGAGTCCCGAGAACATTTTCTTCATTTCTCTCTGTTCATTGAATTGACTTCTTGCAGTTCTTTACTCAGTTCCAACTTTACCTTGTATAATCTCATGTTATACTCTTTTCACAACATCTTCATCCATTCTTCCTGAGCCTTCCTTCCCTTTCCACTGGTTTTATTTCTCATTCTCTTGTGCTCCTCTCATCTACACTTCTTAAATTTGTAAATTTTTATCTCTCTCCTATCAGGTTCAATATTTTGTTTGCAGCCTATGTTACTTTTTCACATATTTTCTCCAGCCTATATTTTCTTCTTCCATTTTCTGTATTCCCCTTTTTAGAATGTATCATCTTTGTTTTAGTGATGTTTTTCTATGGTTTTCACATCTTTTTGTGGGCCTCTGGAAACTTTTCTTTGTTGTTACTGTCAATTTACATATATCATATTGCTTTGTCACCATTTTCTTTAACTTCATTTTTCTTTTTAATTTTAGTTGTTCATGTTTTTATTTGAATATAGTTATAATTTTCTAAATTAATTATAATATAGTTTAATATAGTAATATATAATAATAAAAGTTAATAATATTCATGCTTCATAAGAACTAAATTGTGGTGACTGCTCATAACAACAGATTTTGGACAGTTTCTCCAATGCTTTATTTGATTTCTGAAATATTTGTTGATAAAAATCCATTCATCCTTCTAAACATATGAAGCATTTTACAAAATGCTTCATAAGTTTTAGGTTCAATTCTGAATTACATTAATACAGTACAGTAGATCGTAGAGGTGATACTTTGTGAAAATCCATTATGGACTGAGGTAAAAGTAAAAATTTAACTTTGTCATAGATTATGTAGCTTTATTTTTTGATTGATTTTGTTACAGTGTAGCATCTTCATGTTCTACAGTATAGTGAAACCGGTCATAAAAAGATAAATCTACATATTCTGTGGAAAATCTAAATTTTAATTGTAACTTCTGTGCACATTAATAGAGATTTTTAATAGATTATAGAGATATGTTATTAACTTGTATTAAAAAATCTACTATGATGGTCATCAGTGCAATTCCTAGTACTTTATAAGCAAAGTGCTATAATAAAAATAAGTGAATTATAAGAAATAAGTGAAAAATAAGACAATTATCATATTTCATTGAATTGTTGCAATAATTGTAGCATTTTTTACTACTTTTCCTTTACAGAACAGCTGGCTGAGATCCGTAGGGTATCCTTGGCATCTATCATCTGTGAAAACTCTGGAATTGACCGCGTCCAACAATGGGTTATGCGGTCTGTTGATGGAAGCAATCCACGTGTCACATGTGAATATATTCCACGTCTTCGTTTGGAAGCATGGCAGGACAAAAGCATGGTAGGCCGTGTTAAACTTAGCCCCTACTCAACACATGTGAAAGTGGCATCAAAGATGCCAGAAAAATCTTCCGCACCCTCAGAGACTGCAGGTTCCTTATTTGTAAAGGGGACAGTGAGTTCAGCTTCTGTAACAGCCATTGGCTCTGATGGCACCTCAATGGTTGCCATGCAGCCTTCAACCCCCTTTCCTGTGAAACTTCCTGTACACCTATTTGACCAAAAGGTTGCTGTAGCTCCCGGTGCATCATCTGATTTTGCTGATGGGATAATGCCACCATTTTATCATGGTGGGGGAGGAGTGACTTGGACTGGTTCATTAACCTCATCTGATCCAACCAAGGCTCACTTGATAGGTAGTTTTTCAGTACCCGTGTTCAAGCATGGAGCAACTGCATTTGATTTTTCCATGACAACATACACAGGAAATTTTGACATCTACTTAAATTTAGCTCCAGGTATTAATCCCTTGGGATTACCTACACTGCAAGGAACATTCAATTCAGGAATTTATTTCAAAGCAGAAACACCAACAACGTTCCAACCATCCATGAATGAAATTGAAAACCTAATAGAATCAGGAGACTCAGGAGATACCAAATTACCAATGGCACCAGTTTTGCTTTATGGAGTCTACTCTTTAGATCGAACAGAATTTTATTGGGATGGTAACGTGTCTGTCATTGTACCTCAACCATCAATTCCTATAGTTACAGCTACAGCTGATGGGAAGGTCAAACCAAAGATTCCCTCAACTGCAATCGATGTCTCAGCTGTGTGGGGAGTGGTTACAGCTAAATCTGGCCCACCACCAAATCCTAGTAATGCCAATTCCAAGACAGTAGTCACCACATGGTGGGATGGAACCTTGCCCGTAGCCATACCCCAGCCAGCGTTTGACAGAACCATTATGGCTTCCAAGTCTGTGCCTGTATCAAGTAAGCCTCCCAGTCCTGGAGATGGTGTGACGTGGTCAGGCTCTCTGATGGTCATTGGTGGTTCTGATGATGTTCAGTTAAATGGAACTTTCAGCTTTCCTGTATTTTTTCATGGTCCATCACCATCTGGCTTCACATTAAAAATTTGGCAAGGTGATTTTAGTATCGTCTTACGCTCATCTCCTACTTCTGGAGCAATGCCTCTAGCTACGTCTCTAAGATTATTAGGTTCAGGTACTAAGTATAAATCACCCCTGTATTTCCGTGCTGATCCAATGGAAATGGCCCCACCCAGTGATGCCTCGGGTCCAACTATTCCTGTAATTCTTAATGGGTACACTTCAATTGACAAATCAATATTCTATTGGAATGGAAATGCCACCGTGATTGTCCCACAGCCTACACCAAACATTTTAACATCACGAAGAAGGGGGGATGGAAGGCATGATGGTGGGGGGAAATCAAAATTTGACATGGATATATATGATCAATATGATTACCAGCCAAAAAGATTACGAGCGACAGGAGGAAGCCCAGTTGAACCTTTGATATTGACCATTACTTCAGGCTCTCTTTCAGTGACTAGCACCCTGAATAAAAATGCTACTGGGAAAAACATCACGTGGAATGGTGAATTCCCTGTGACACTACCTAAGTCTCCATTTTATCGTACTGGTCCAGGAGCATTGTCCAGTACAAGTATTGATCCAGACTATCCATATTCACCTCTTGCAGCAGCACCCAGTGCCATGAAAAAAACATACAAAAGTGAATTGACTTGGTCCAACCTTGCAATGAAAGAGGGGGTGAGCCACCACCATACATTCAAATGCACTCTTAAATGCAAATGTTAGGAGACATATATTACACACGCATGCAAAATAAAATAGCAGAACATCTTCCACTAATATTAAGTTAATTAATAAACTAATAAACGTATATGTCGTCAATATTCTACGAAAAGCTCCGTAAAAACTAATATTGAATAACAAATGTAACGCTTTCAGGCTTCACTGTGTGGAATTGATCCATTATGAAGTAGGGGAAGTAAAAACACTTTTGATTCCACTCGATATTTGTTATTTTATATAACCCGGGTTTCAATACATAGTATCATCTTCAGGTATTTAATTCCAAACTTTTTTTGTATATATACCTTCTCTGGTTAGGAAAGGAAAATGGGAGGGGTTGGCTTTGGGGTCATGGATTGAATGAGGACTGAAAAGACTCCTCCACGGGTCCCAAAATTTTCACGCCCATCACCAAACACTGCCTCAGAAACGACGCGCGATATAGTGAATATATCGCGCGCTGATCTCACCGATAGTGAAATTTCTTTACTATCCAAAGGCCTCTCCTTCTCCCCAAAACCCAGGATTAACCACGTAAGCATCCTTACTGATGTTCTAAATTTTTGTCGAAATTTACGTTAGCGTACCTTCTGGAGTATGCACTCTCCCTCCCAATGTCATCCCAAAATCCCTGCCCTCGCAAAATTCTATCCCACCTCCAACCATGAACTCAAACCCCTCCCACAAAACCACCCCGTGGAAATTTTCATTCGTCTTCTCCTCGAAAAAAACTCAAACTCATCCTTTATTGACTCCCTCAAACCTAAAATGAACCTCACCACAACAGAACACCAAGCCTTGAAAAATCTCCGCAACAAACCAGACATAATTGTCACCTCCGCCGACAAGGGTTCCACAGTTGTGATCCTCAGCACCGAGGACTACATTAATGAAGCCCTACTCCTTCTTGACGACCCTTCTACCTACACCATCCTTGGCCATGACCCCACTCCTGCTTCCATGCAGAAGTAAGGGTTCTTTTGGTGACCCCC
>WURS02384309.1:0-17272 GCA_011762765.2 Rhinocypha anisoptera
ATTCCATTCAAATCTCTCTCGGAAAAAAAATCGACACCGGGAAATTGTGGATTCTTTGTTTCGTTCTCGTTTTATTTCTCCGAGTGGCGGTCTGGGAGTAGGCGGGGATCCAAGCGGCGAATCACCCCGGGGGCGGTGGCGATGAGGGTGTCGGTCGAGAGCGGTCGTCGGGCGGGAGAGGGAAGGGATGAGGCGACACGCGGCCGGCTGCCTCGAAGCGAGACTGAGATAATGTTTGACGCGAGAATCGCGTCAGTTATTAGGATGTGACAGTATTGAAAAAAATGTATATATATTTATATAAGTCACTCTGGCAATAGCTGAAAGCCTCACCTGACAAAATCATGTGTGAGGAGAGAGTTCTCGGTGGTATAATTGGTTAAAGCACACCATAACCTGCAATTGGGGAAGTCCAGTGTTCGAGTCCCGGCTGAGGACAAAAATTTTTCTCGTATGAATTTGTCAGTTTCCATAAAATATTTTCTACCACACTTTGAGTTCGTTCTTTTATGTGTTCCCTTAGCTTATTTCCTATCATTTGTGTGTATGCATATGTTTATGTACAAATATGTATACGAGGATATATACATGTATATTATATTATAGGTTCTCCCAGACCGACGAAGGGGCAAGCAAGCCCCGAAATATTTCCTAATATGTGAGTCTTTAAAGTGTTTCTATCTACGTGTGTATGTGTACAAGTGTGTACGTTTGTTAGTGTTTGCTGCTCGTCTGATTTTTCATGAAGTTTATATATAAATATATGGTCGCCATCTTCCTACCTTCATGTGTTGTCCATTATGTGTGTCTATGTTTGCGAGTGTGAGTGTGTGTTTGCGCGGGTGTCTCTCGGAGGTGTCGACGTCTTGTTCTCTCCTTTCCTTTCCCAGAGTTCCTACCCTTACCTCCTACCACAGTGTCAAGAGCAACTGTGTTGCCAAATACACTATAAGTATTTTCACGGTTTTCAAACATTTTCATGGTAGCTCAGCTAGTAGGACATTCTACATGCAATCGGAAGGTCCCGGGTTCGATTCATATACTATTCCCTTGTGTTCGTCCTTACATGTTTTCCTATCCTGTTTTTCCCACATCCTTTCCCAGATTATATATATATATATATATGAATTTCGTCAAATCTCCTGTCTGATGAAGGTGGTTCAGCAGTCACCGAAAATTCAAAAAACTAGTGAGTCTCTTTATATTTTTGTGCCTATGTTTTTTTGTGTGTCTTTGTGAGAAACATCCTCTCATGTGTGTGAACCGACTACGTTATATATATATATACTCATACACAATCGAAAGCTTATGGTTCAAGTTCTGACTGAGGGTTCGATTTTTTCGCTTTATATTCGGTTGGTTTCCATCTCCCTCGCCATATATTACGTTTGCCCTTTTATGTGCTATTATCTCTTTACTTATTTCCTATTATTTATCCTATGTTTTCGCCATTTGGTTGTCATGACCTTTATGGATTTGTGTGCGTATATATACCAACATTTTTTAGGAGTAAATTTCAGGGATGAAACTGATAAAATCAGTCTCACAGGTCCCTTTTGTCCCTGAAGATTGTTCGCGTAGTTCTTGAAAACGGCTGGCTGATAACTGATCCGACCTTGTCCCTCCTAGACTTTTTTTAATCCACTGAAGTATCAATGAGGCGATAAATTTTAATATTTGGGTCCTATTAATCATGCTATTAAAAACTTCTTCTCCCTAATACACTAAGAATGAATGCCGATATCCGGCTCTAATGGAGGAATTTCTCCTTAATACATTTAAATAAAGAAATGATAATTGAGACACGATTTATCGATTGGTTAATTTGTCATAAAATGTTTGTACGTGTGGTGGGGCTATTTTGAGACACCAGATTCGGAGAGAAATTACCGACATATAGTATGGTATCTGTGAGAGTTTGTTGGTTATTGAACAACGAGTGTCTTCATGAGTTATAAAGTGAAATTCAAGGTTGTCAAAAGTGGAAAGAAAATTTAAATGTTTACTCGTAGTTATTTTTAGTAGAATTACTGGCACTCCTCATGAAAAAGGATAGTTATTTCGGTTTTTCTAACACCAATTACAACATTACTCAACCGGACTTCGCCTTATTTCATTATATAGAGATCTAATTCTGTAATAGAATAATGAAGGGAAATGTCGGTGAAGATGTAAGTGCATGAAAAGCATTGAATAGGACATAAATTCATATACACACAAAGGTAATATGCTAGAGTTAAAATGAATAGAAATAACTACGGATAAATAAGACGGATTAGATAAATAAATTAGAAAATAATAAGAGTTTAGTTTGACTTTGAGGACACACAACATATTTCTAAATCGATTTGTACTAATAATAATAATGCCCTTAATTTAAACGTTCTTTTGTAATCATTTCATCCTGACTTTTACTCGGAATGCCAAAGGATCTTTAGGTTTCATAGCTATGGGTTTTTTATCAATATTTTTCTTTATCATTTGCTAAATTTTAAAATAACTCAATGATGTCCAAATATGATGAGGATCACTGGTGAATTTTCCTAACATGAAAAATATTCACCCTAAAAGTTGTTGGAATTGCTAAATTAAGTTACCCGAAAAAATGGGTTGTAGTGGATTTTTTATTTACTCGACCTTATATACTCTATGGACTTTCGTACGACATTAATGGAGGAGTCGCTGAAGCCACAGCCATTTCACCAGGCCATGAAACTTTCTCATCCATGTTGGTAATATAAATTTTCCATCACTTGCCTGTGGGGTCTGCCTGCGGAGTTTTCGTGAAATGCCCGCCCTTGGAATCGGGAGCGTCTCTCCGGGGAGCAGACTCATGGGGAAGGTGGGGGGGGAGGCGTTCTGGGAAGCTCTCGGCATTCTCCTCCCCTCATTCCCCCTCTGCTCTCCTTTAGAGCCGCAGCGACATTTTTCGTTCCCACACGCGGCGTCAGATAAATAACGAACAAGTGCAGGCCCCCACATGCGTGCATGTCTCGTTTTAGTTGGATTGTGC
This sequence comes from Rhinocypha anisoptera, assembly GCA_011762765.2. Taxonomy (NCBI): domain Eukaryota; kingdom Metazoa; phylum Arthropoda; class Insecta; order Odonata; family Chlorocyphidae; genus Rhinocypha; species Rhinocypha anisoptera. The sequence goes on from WURS02384309.1 coordinate 3,014, forward strand.
CTTAAGTGGGTGGGGGTAAAAGCTAGCCGTGTGTTATTTGATGAGAAGCAAAGCTGGTAGAAGGAAGGGGAAAGGGCTGAAGTGAGTTGGTATGAGGAAGAATGGATGTTTTCTCGGTGGCGGCCACGCAGGGATAGAATTTAATATCAGGAGTAAATGAACTATGCAGTCTTCACATGAATATTTATTGAACACGACCATGGTTTAGTAGCAAGGCTACGTCATCATGTACGATACAATTGGAAAAATGAGCAGGATATATATATATACATGTCAATAAACAGTATACATATATTGACATGTAGCCGGTCGGGTTACCCTGGGGGTAGCTGTTTCCATAATAACCCGATGGTAGTGGGTTTGAGTCCCGCCTAGGGCATAGGTGTTGTGCTTATCCATATGGTTTTTAATATAATTTGAACGGGTGCTAAATAACCATAGGCCTCGATGAATTTTATAGACAAAAATACTACTACTTGGCATGCATATGCCGTTTCAGTATTCAATCTTGTCACCTCATGTTTTAGTCTTTCTACGATACCATGGTCTTGTTCAGTAACAATTGACGTGGAAAATTAGTAGTTCCTTCACTTACTCCTAGTTGGACGGGTGTCCACTGAGTTTTGTCTCGCCGTGAATGCCGTGAATCTAGTATTGCTGTAATGCATGTGAGAACGTTGGATAATTTTTAAATGAAATCTCTAACTGTAAGACAAGAAAAAATTGACTATGACTAATGAGGGTTTGATTTTCGACTCTTAAGATAATAATATCCTGGCAACACGTTTGGTGACTGAGGACTCAAGTCGTAGAACGACTCCAATACCGTTGTTGATATTTCTGACACGGGCAATGATGTGACTGAAACACACAATATAAACTCTGCGATAGTTTAGTCAGGAGTCTACAACCTACCGCTCTCGGAACAGATCCAGTTCGATGTGATCTTCCATTTGACTGATTTACATCCGCAAACATCAGGTTTTGGATTCGAAGACCGGCGCGTTAGGTGGGGGCGGTTAGTATAACTCCTAAGGTGTGTGATATTCATGCATCGAGTAAGGGGGGCCCATTCCTTTCCCGGTGCTGCCTGTGGTTTCCCAGGAATATCTGGCATCGAGAAAATCACACAGCGTGGGTTTAGCTGGAGGCGTAAGCGATATTTGCTTCCGGTCTCTCAGTTTGATAGCCTAACGCTCAAACCCACTGAGAAACCACGAGCTCTATAGAAATATACAGTCATTAAGGTGTGTTTAAAGTAAATTTGCAATGCACTACCAGCATAGTAAAAAGAACTTTATTACACAGCAATTATTTTTACGCATTCAAGTCTTTATTATAAAAATATTAAAACGAGCCAGTTAATGGTAACTGAATATACATGGCCATAAAGTAATAGGAAATGTATCTTTTTCATCACAAACTAGTTTCTTCTTACACTCTTAATAACATTTATAGCATATTAATATCCTCGTACTCTACCCACTGGGCTACGACGATGAAGTAGAATCAATAAGGAAATAATAAGCAGAGGAGATGAAGGCTTATTAGTAGAGCGGAAGAAGCAGAAAGACACGGTCATTTATATTTAATTTTACCTAAGGAAGTGGTTCATAAAAATATATTTGTTGGATATACGTTTATAAGATTGTAGATACTTGTTACCTGTTCGTTTTGAATGTCGTAATTGGTCTCATCCAACTTTTCATGATATCTTTTCCTTATATATTGTATGATATCCGGTACGGGTTTCATTTTTATTATTTTACAGAAATAATCATTTTTGCTCATGAGGCGTATGAATCGACCTTATGCAATTCCTTTCCCCAATATTTGTATTTGCCCTTTGCTCCTGAGTCCTGTCCACGGAACCCGTGACTTTTTGAGGAGAGGGGATTTTTTGTACCATCCGATGAAGTACATTGAACAGATTTAAAAAAAAAAACATCGAACGAATGTTCAAGGGATGATTTTGAGGGTTGGATCCTCTTGAAAATAAAGATTGACTTTAGGTCGTCATGCTCCTTTCCTCCCGTCAACATAACCTTTGTCCAGACCCACTTGAGAGTTTGGACTAGCCTCTTTTAAGTACTTCACTAGGCTTTCCTCCCTGCTAGGAATGCTCGTTAGTCGTAGGACGGAGACCCCGTGAGAGTCGACGACGATATCCATTCTTCCCCAACCCTAATATATATATCGGTGGGAATTTGTGTCCATGGAGAGTGCTCTGGGCATACAATAGCCATGGTCTATATAAACAAACTTGTTGGGAGTAGGGACCGAGGAGAGACATTCCGAAGAATCTTGACGTTCGAGAGTTTTACAGCTACCTAAAAACGCCCAAGTACGGCGGCTCTTGTGAAGTCTTTTGGACGAATTATGAATTTTTGGTTGTCGAATAAGTTATTATTTAAATTTTACCGTGATGTACACAATTTGTATACGTATTTTTCTTGATTTCGCTCTATTTCAAGCGTTTCCGCGGTTATATCGTACAACTCTGTTAAATATTTTATAAAATCCAAGGTATTTCGAAGGTAATTGCCATATTTCTGAAACGAGCAAACTGAAATTTGCAATTCACTTGCCCAACGGCATATTCTTAGTAATTATTGACATAATAACAGTTCCAAGATAAATAAAACTTTGCACGTTCCACAAAATTATATTTTTTATTAACGACTGGTTTCGTCTCCATAGTAAACATCATCAGGAGATGATGTTTACGATGTAGAAGAAACCGGCATAAATAAAAAAAATAATTTTGTGGGACGTGCAAAGTTTTATTTATCTTGTGCATCATGAAGGAGTTCCACACAGTAGAGTCAAGTACGATTACTATAATAACAGTTCCGTTAGTCGGTTCTTGATTAACCTAGAACCAAATAACTCACTAGCATTTAAGCGGGAGCGTATTTTATACCAGATTACCAGAATTCCCATTTACGTAGGTAAGGCTATTCATATAATTTGGTTTTCCGTATTTTATCGATTTATTGTCAATGCTATCTCGTTCATCTGCTTTCTTGGTTTTCCTTTTCTGGAATAATTCCTTCAGCTATTTACTTGAAATGATAATTTATTCGTCTTTATTCAAGTTTGGCAGTGTTTCTATTTTTTTATTCCTTTGCGTTAAATATCTGGGTAAAGAAATAAGTCCATTCAACTATTATTCTGTATTTCTCTTCATTGATTTTTGATGATTTTCGGAATTTTTTCTTGTCTAAATAGACCAAATTCTTGTTCTTTGGCAAATCTCTACCCACTGATCTCTTTTTGTCCCCTTTACATTTGTTTTTCCTCCCTTACGCACCTGCTTATAGTATCGATAGTTTGCTTTCTTTCTATTATTTATATTTTCTAAATATGATCTCCTCCTCTACGGTGATTATAATTGATAACATTTATCTTGCATGAATGAGTTAGGAAGATGTTTTTCATGTGGGTGTTGGGTTTTTTAATAATAAACCATTTATACATATATGAATGGAAAAAAATGCATGCCTGGTGTAATAATCCTTTTCCACACGCCCTTGAGGCGGCTTGCAGGGTATTTTGTAGATGCAGATGATGCTCTTTCCTTCTCTTCTATTTTATAACGAAGAGTATTCTTCGTAGGGCAGTCGTCTTTGCTTCTAATTGCTTTATTTTTTCATCCTTTGATGAGGTCCTGGTATTACTATTTCTTATTTTGCTCCATGCTGTTTCTACATCACCTTCTTCTATTTTATTCTGTGTTAATTTTTCTAAGAGCTGATTATCGTATAAATTTATTATTATTTTATTCTGAAAATAATTTTTTTCATTTTAATTCGTATTCTGCTGTAATCGGTATACGTGTCGATAATTTATTTTTTTATTAATTTTAACAGTGGTAACCTGTGATCACGTGACATCGCTGCTGACTTTAGACATCTTACGTATACCACGTTTCTTGGATGAATAGTCTTATTTGCGGTCATGCTTCTTCGGCCTCTGCTATTTTCAAATGTATATTTAAATCGGTCTTTGTACGAAGAAGGTACGTTATTTTCAATTCATTTTACTTGCAGGAAGAGAACAATCTTTCTCCACTGTTATTATTTATTTCTTCTATTCCCGGAATTACGTAGTTTCCCATTCTTCCATTCATGTCTTTTAAAAGGACTGTGTTTCCGTTCACATCTGTTATATTTAACGTCTCCTTAAGTTCTTCATAGAATAGGTCTTTCTCTTGGCAATGATTTTCGGGGGGATGTGCGGAGTTTATATCTAGTATTTGAGTACACATTTCTATCTTCACTAATCAGAGCCACGGCAGGAAATTATATTCCTTCATTCCATTTTAAAACTTTTTATGTATCATTAACATCTGACCTTATTCCGCTTTCGACTCCTTTCTTTCATCGCTTGCTACACTGTTGCGCAATGTTACATAATCACAATGTGGGAATGTTCTTTCCTTTTTTATTAGTCTCTTGTAACGCGCACATATCTATTTTGCTTCATTGGCTCCGCTAAGATTTCTTATTCACTGGTGTTGCACGTTTGTTTATCCCATTAATATATTTAGTAATTCGTACTTTTAGATTTCTTGTTATTCGTTTTCCTCTTTCTCGCCGTGGTCGTCATCGTCCCATTCATCCTGTTCTGAGGCATTACGCTATTTCTTGGTGTCAATGTTTGTTTTACGGCGGGTTAGGGTGCTAACCGAACTCACCAAACCTCCTTTATCCTACCTTGGGAACGGCAACGGGCCCTGACGCGATACCAATACAACCCTGTTGCCGCAAGCAGATTTACCAATTTAAGTCAATCGATAAATATTAGCTATTAGCAGTCAAAACACGAAAGATTTACTAAAATCATGTTGACTAAAATTTATCTAAACATTTCAAACAAGTCAAAGTAAAATCTTTTAAAAGAACAGCAGTAATAAAATCAATGTAAAAACTATATATCGTAAAACTAACAGCACAGGTTACCCAACAATTAGGGGACAGCGTTTAAGGATTAATATTCAATAAATTGCCAGATTTAAGGGTGCAAAGCTCCTACCCGGTTTTTTTTAACTTTAGAAGCATACATACAAATATACACAAGTTTCTCAAGCCTATGATCTCATTTTACCTTTTCACGGTGAAAAAATGTTTGGTTGTACATATATGGAAACTTACTTCCTTCGATTTTGTTGAGTGTTTTTTAGGAAGTAGCACACCAAGGGTCAAATAATATCTGTTTCATAATAGAGCAAGGGTCTTTCGCAGACTTAGATGCTAATTTTGCTTCAGAATTTATTTACATTAATTTTCTCCTCCATAAATCTTATTTGCTCCTTTCTATAATTATTGCTGTTCTCTATCGATAGATGATTCATTTTTATAACCTCCGTTTCACTTCCATAGATCTCCATAGGGTATAGTGGGCTGGACTTGATGCTTTATTTCAATTTGTTTCACGTTTGAATTATTTTTCCTTCCTCTGAAAAATGGCTTTTTAAACAATTTTATCAATCACTGTTTCTTTACGTAATATCTTTATAGTATTTAATATGCCCTTATCAACTTCTCAAAACCAAAATATTTAATAGCCACACAATTCGAATGTCGTTCATGGTTTTAGAATTAGGAACTACATTTGCTAGTATTCCAACTCGTATCTACAAATCAGTATTTATTGCTAACAGGACATGATTCCTATGCACTATTTCCTGAGTGATTACCATAAAGATATAGACTTGGGTTATTAGAGTTGTTCCTATGATTTCATTACCCTATTGAATGAATAAGAACAATAATGGTTGAATATCATTGAATCATGGCTAAAGCCATCACTGAAATATATCATAAGGATTGTCGTTTAATTATATTCGATATTTCATTGAGTTTGATTTTAACGAATTTCACTCAAAATTATTTCTAAAATCCTTACCTGTTTTTAATAGAATGTAGAAAAAAAACCAAAGTAAACCTTATGATTGACAAACATTTTTATTTGAGAAATAATTTTCGAGAGAAAGGTGCAAAAATGACTACCAATAGAAAATTTAATTGTTCACTCATTTAGTTAGATTGTGTGGCACAAAATTAATAAATATTAAAACACCAATGCGCGTAAGGGATGACAGATATTCAAGTTGATTTGCAGGATCCATATATAGAACTCAGCTGGTAAATAATATTCATTATACGACCATTTTGTATCATCATCAGGTGTCATAAAACACTTTACATCAGTATACGATATATACTACTTGAAGGTTTAACCTTCAAATAATATATATACTGATGTAAAGTGTTGTATAATATATGATGATGATAAAGTGTCGAAACCATGGTTGTATAATAAATTTGAAATAGAATTCAAAGTTGTTCATTCTTTATCCCATCATCTGTTAAAATTATTACACTGAGTATTAAATTAACTAAAATAATATTACATTTTTAATATGAATAATTTCTTCCATAAAGCAAATAAACAATGAAATAATTATTAAAGTCTTAATAAATTCAGCGAGTAATCAACTATTGATTGTTTTCTTCCCTGGGGAATATAATAATTTTAATATTAATTTTTTTATTATATTTAAATACGGATAACGTAAGAGATAAGGAATTACATTGTAAATCTTCAAATCAATGATGTTAACGATCTGAAAAAATCATCTCAACTAAATACTTATTACCAGTATGATACAAGCCTTCGCAAGTAATATTTGGGATTATGTAAACAATTATGGCAGTATGTTGTCTTCTTATTTCTCGAGTAACCTGCATATAATCAAGAAAGGATAGAGCACTCTGATAATTTGGGAAATTTTTCATTTAACTACGCCTAACGCCATGTTTTTCGCTTGGACATTTTTCAAATATTAAGGTTTTATTGCAGCTATAGAAATCCTTTACAGCCACTGGTTGTGGCTTGTTCGATCCATGCATTCGGCCCAAGTTTGCCATGTCGATGGTAAAGGGAATCAGGGAATCAACAATGAAATTTATTAATTTCTTGGATTCATGAGTTGGGCGGCTACACTCTGTCAGTTGTTTGCTTTTCCGAGAAGAAAAGCCCTCTCGCATCGTCTCCTGGAGCACATTTCCTCGTAAAAGCTGAACGCTGACTGAGAGGATGCAAAAGTCGATATATTTATTTATTCTCCATCCTTCAAAAATATTTTTTCCCCCATTCTGTATACCACGGCACTCAATGATGAATGCTCACTGGAAGGAGTAGAAAGAGGAATATCTATTCCGCGAGGAGACAAAGCACTCTCACGTTCGCCGTTTTCCCCCAGTAACAGCTTTTAGCAGTTGCCGTGAAAACGCATACATCCCTGGTTTATTTACGCTATTAAGCGCGCGAATCGATCGACGAGACGGAGAAATTCCATGAATTCCTGTGCTCTTCACTTCGCCCATTAAACGGCGAAGAAGAAATCAAATCAAAGGCTTCATTTGACTGCCTAATTGAGGACAGAGCCGAAAGGCATTGGAGGGGATTTTACAGGTTGAAAGTAAAGCGTTTATTCATTTTCCGTGTGCCCCAATTCGCGTCATCCAATTGTCATATTTCACTTTCACTCATTCGTTCTCTAAAATGCGTTTACATTGTGTTAGCCACTAGACATTTTCCAACGTTTCTACTCCTCGGCGGGGCGCTCGATTATCACTCCTTACAGATTGTGTCAAAATTAGGCAACAGACGTATTTTTTTATATCGCGGAAAGACAAATATTAAATAATTTTTAAATAATATAATAATTAATTATGGATAATTAGAATGCGATGATTTTGGCTAAAGCAGTTTAATATGGACTGAAGTCAGACAAAATCTCTTATGTAATATGATGAAGTTAAAGACTATATGAAAACATATTTATGAAATCAGTAAATGATTATGGTTTCAATAAATGATATTTTACGTAAATAGGCATGAATGCTTATAGAGGATGGAGTCACTGGACTTCGGGGGTCTTTTATGCGTAAGTTTCTGATCATAGGCTCAGAAATTTGGTTTAAATTTGAATGATGCCGAGTCGAGATTCTTTCCGGTGGTAAACCGATGGATCAGAAATTTTGAATAGAAAGGCTGAGTCCCAAACCTGAATAGCCGGCAGCATGGTACATTTCCAAAACATCGAGAATACCCGAGGAAGCTGTGATGACGCATCAGTATTATGTTGAGTTCTGGGGAGAATGGAATATTTCTACCTACTCTATATGACGCTCATTGTTCCTTTTTTATGAGTATTTTAATTGGAGACAGAAAAGTTATTACATTGTTCTGAGCACGTATTAGAAACACGATAGGTTTATATCAATTTTATTTTCAATTTTAAAAGACGGACAAATGGTATTTATTTACATTATTTTAGTTTTAATGCCATGTGTGTGGCAATCATCGATATTTTAATTTTAATGTGGGCAACCATCGATTGTTGCAAACGAGTATAACGGCTAAATTTAGTCGATTTCTGTAAGTAAAAGTAATACTTATAATTTTATTTGAGTCCTTTATCATTTGATATGTAAATACAGAGGTTCAGATACGTTTCTACGCATTTGATGAACGTTAGTTTGTTTGATTAACCGGATCTTCCTGATCTTCAAGGTAGATTTTAGAAGCGTATGAACCATGGATCTGGACGCATGACTTGGTTACGGAGGCGCTTGAGTAATCAATCGTATTAGTGGGTGGTCATTACACGTGTTCAATGGTTTCCAAATAACGACTTGGCAGGTTGAAACGTAAATTCCGAGTTACAATGGAAATTTTCGCATAATCGGCACTTGAATTTTATCTCATCGGAAATCAAGTTTTAGAGTTTATCAAAAATATTTTGTTAATATCCCATTGGTTAAACTTATTATTGAAATTATTTTATCTTATTATCCTTATAGCTTAGATTTAATCACAATTACGAGTTCAGGATATCATTTCATTTTGTCCTTTTCCTGTTATGTTTCTAAAAATGTTTTCATGTTTAACTACTGCTAAAGCTAATATCAGAGAATTTAAAAAAACTGATTTTGGTAATTGATGCGACCTCCTCACGCGGGAAATGTATTCCAGGAAATATTTTCGGCAATGAAAATTCATTTCAAACAGAAATTATTCCCTTCCGAAGCTCCAATTATTAACATCACGACCTACATTATATTTCTTCCTGATAGTTATTTACCTTAATATTTCTAACATTGGGAAGCACGAGCTTGTATTTAGCTTAATCCTTTCCAAGGAAATTTTCTCGGAATTCTAACAATTAAAAACTGATTTAAGATATTCTAACAAATAAAAATCAGAAATAGTAGATAAACTATTAATTTCAAGTTTGTCACATAAATATAAAGAATTAATCACAGATTGTAGCCCTATATAAAACAATTTCATTTCCTTTGAAAAGTCCAATTCACAACAAACTGCCTTATTGACTTTATTTGCCCAGAATTTTCGATGTGCAACGCCAGCTTATGTTTATGCCAGAGAATTGATGACAATGATTATATAAATGTTTATATCGATGTACTTTAAGGTGAGATTAGGAACAGAAGCTTTGGTGAAACAGCTAAAGAAATTTTCTCACAAGCCTCGGTAAATCTATTTGCAACAGCATCACAATTCCAACTTTGATGTTTCATTTAATGTGTGAAACCATGTTAATGTGTGAAAAATTTAATGAATATTTTGTATACGGCGATTTAGATTATTCGCCGGGAAGATAATAACACGGGTGCTGAAACAACAAGTACCCGGATGCTGGATTTATCATCTGTAAGTGCTAGGAAGAATAGGAGGAAAGTAAATCTGTAGGGCCTTTGAAATTCTGGACTCTAGCCGTTTGTAACTTTCTATCAGAGTGCAATATGAGTTCTCTCGTCATGTACTTAACGAGCAAGAAATATTACACTGAATGAGTCCGAAGCTATTAAACACAACGAAACTCTATTACTTTTCATTCGGGTTGAAGTCACTAAAGTTTCCTGTCGAGGTGTCTTCTGACTTATCCAAGGAGCAGCACCTCACCTTTTGTACCTACGAGGTGATTACATAGGCATTAAAATAGTCGATATGAGTTTTAATTCATCACTTCTTAACTGAAGGAATCCATTTATGAGAGTGGCCCGAGATACCCAAGTCCATTTGAGTGCCGAAGAGATTGCGCCCCCGCGCGGTTGATTGTATATAAACACAATCCCTCCGTAGCTTACAGCCGCCTTTTGTTTGTTTTGCACGGCAACTGCCCGAGCGTGGGGAATTAGTTACTGGAGCTGGAGTTAATTGGTTCGGCGCGGCGAATCCAGCGCTGCTATTCTATTTGCGCAGCACTTGCGCCCCGAGTGCAAACAAATGAAAACCTCCTCCGCATCGTCTGCCTTGGACTTCTCATTTCGGCCTTCAAAACGAATTCCTCCCTCAGGTTCCTTCACGTTGTCCTTCCAAGGGGAAGAATATCAAAAACTTTGAAGTGGGACGTCTTTAAAGAGCCTTCGGCGATTAATTTTATTTGCTGTGTTTTTTCCAGGTCACACAAAATACGTTTCCAGGGGAGACCTTAAAATCGTTTTTCTCTTAGATTTTAAAGTAAAGACTTATATGCTAACTTGTCTGGTAACCAGCCGGGGACTTAATTATTTTATACGACGTGGGTCCCTCCATAATCTAGGATCACTAAAGTCAAGACACACGAAAGTAGTACAAGGTAAAGATCGCAAGATCCCTATAGTGCTCATAGCTTCAGTTTAATATTGTTTCTGTGTTTCCATTCTTAACTCCTAATACGTGATCAAGAACCTCATCTCGCGAGATTCTTATTTCGTCTCATGAGATTGTGCTTGCCTTAGAAATGATAGCTATCATTCTGTAGTATTTTTCTGCGTTGAAAATTACTTAGCTCAAATGAGTTTAAAATTTAAGATTTATGTCGTTCATATACCAGAGAATAATTTTGTTATAAAATTTTGGGACAATTCGATTTTTATGTTAGTATTTCTGAAAGTGGGTTAGCTGAATTTAATACTGATTTTTAATAGTGATATTTTTAAACATGTAAAGATCATGTTAAATGCCACTAGTAAATATTTTTTTGCTCATCCCAGGATCAGTATTTTCTGATAACCCTATGTACATTTCCCTTAAAAATACAACAATATATTTTAATCTACGTACACTTTTTGCATCCCTTGCCATCTAGAATATCTTTTTTCTCCTTCCTACGCCTCGGTTTCTTAGCATTCTCCCTTCTAACACGCTCTTTGACTTTCAGTCTCCGCTTAATGATTTTCCCATCCATATTTCTGTCTCCTTCGAAATTCTCTTAACAACCTCTTATCCTCCATTAGTCTCCCTTTCCTTCCACTTAATCAACATCTCCATCTGTCGTTACACCTACTTCTCAAAGGTATTCAACCCAGTTTATGTACTTTTCTCAAATACTTCGGTTCTATGCCGTATAGGTTTTTACGCTCTGTATAAAGAAATTCACCAATCTTTTATTGTCATGCCATGATGAGGAAACCTAATTGACGAATCGTATTTATACATAAAGAACCTCTCCTCTTTGTAAATACTTTAATATTTAGTACTGAGTAGTATTTATTACCCAGTACCCTTTTACTTCTCCCGCAAATACCCTGACCCTTAAATTAATTACCCTTAAAAATTAATTACCCTTAAATTAATTTATTACCCTTAAATTAGATTTTAAAAACTAATTACCCCTAAATTTCCACCGTCTTTAACTATCCTTTAGCCCTCTTCGTGCCTCTGAATGAATTAAAAAGCAGGGCCAGAAATTGAAAGCACCGTCCTACCACATTCCCTAACGCCACCCATCCCGATTCTCCCTCTGCTGTCAGACATATGTCCTTTAATGCACATTGGTCGCGTTATAATACGCTGCCTACCCGTCCATCAGTTAAAGTGTAACAATATATATTAGATATACTATAACAATTAATACTTTGAAGAGGCTTGAATACTGCTCCGCAGAAGTTTTCGTTTACTTGCTAAGGTTTCTAAGATGTTCAGTCACATATGCCTTGCCGATAAATTTTGTTTTCATTCGTATATTTTTGTTGTGATTTGATATTTATAAGTTATTACTTATTGGTCTTAGGTACACGAGTCTTACAACGACCTGCTTATATCGGCGGTTTTATTATATTATGCATTCATATCCATGACATACGCCCTCGAGACGGCTTCCATGATATTTTCTAGATGTAGATGAAAAATAAGTTTGGAATTTGGTTATTTCTGTATAATATTCTCCTTTTCCCAAGAATAGTGTTGGATGTTAGCTCGGAATTGAAATGGGCATGCGTGTTCTTAATTTATAATTTTAAGTCATAAGGCGTTTTGAGCCACATTTTATAGTATTTTGTGTTACGTATGTTATCTCGCTGTGTAGAAACATAAGTCATTAAGTGAGAGAAGAGTTACTTTAAAATCACGAAAATAACGCAAAACAATCAAGAATACATTATTTTGAGTTATATTATAAATTTAAATGGCTAACCGTGAACATTTTATACTGATTATTTTATAGTTTTCTCAACTCTAACTAAATTACCAAGTGTATTTATATTATTTGCATTGTTATGATTTAGTTTAAACGACTATAAATCACGACTATAGAAAATTTATTCGTTAGAAAAATGATACATGCCAAATATAACATTACTAATATTTATGAACTCTATGAAATCAATTTCGTACTCACAGTGCAGTGTACACGAGAAGTCCATTTAAATTGATGACCATGAAAATAAAATTGGAAATACATTGACAACTAAAGGATGGTGTACAATACACCATCCTTTACTTTTAATAAGAATCTCCTGAAAACTTAATTCCATTTTAATCTCCCGTCCTAATCAACTCCTGAATCCTATGCCTCTCTTTTCCATATTTTAGTCTCCTGGTATTGTATTCACTCCTTAAACATTCTGTTATAGAGAATTTGCTTTAAAATGAATGCCAAATTACCTTGATCTCTATCAGTTGGATCATTACTTATGAAGTAAAAGTTACAAAAGAAATATTAAAAGAGTCCCGTCTGTCTACAGCTGGCATCTTATCGCGTGGAACATAATTTCTAATTTCTGTTAATGGAAAGAAGTCTGGTTCACTGGGAACGAAAACGCTTACTTATTTTTCTCGCATTTCTAAAATAGCCTGCAACGAAGACACCTCTATTGTTATAATAATAATAATATTAATAACAGGTTTTATCAGATATTGAGACCAGAACAGTTCTTCACATCAAACTATTAAAATATTCACGTCTGTTTACAAATCCCTATGATTTTCGAAAACAATTCCATTTATTGCTTGCAAATGGAGATTGATTGGTGTGCTGATTAGGTATAAACATCCAATCTGGGGTTTACGGAATATTTTTGAGATTGTTTGATCCCTAAATTCGGGAAATGAATATGCAATTTACCTTCATAATCCTTACATTTTCATATTATGCAGGTAAATTACAAGGCAAAATTAGAAGGCTGTCCCGCTAAATACTTAAATAATGTAATAGCACCTACAATAGTAATGCCTTATAATATTTTCGTGATAATTTAGCATTACGTCTGTATCCTAAAGAAATAATGATGCATGATTCCTGCATTAACACGAGTCAGTATCCAGATACCCCCGAATAATCCGAAAGACAGTGAGAGCAGTAAATCAAATTTCTAGAATATTACATGACTTACCTTCAATCTACAGATGTATTTTAGCCTCTATCTCCACATTTCATGTATTTTCGACGTTTTTAAAAGAAAAATTTAAAGAAAATACGCTTAAACAATTAGGTATCGAAAATATGGTCTCCAATAGTCATTCTGTTTCGTTCTTTGTGTGTGGAATAAATTTATAGTAAGTAGAGTAGGTATTTTGATAATAATAACTCTTCATATAGCCATCAGCGGCATTTTAGCCAAATTTTGTTCATGGTGACCATATTTAATTGTCATTGATCAAAAAGCTAAAGTTGGGACAGACGAAAAAAAAAACTATTCGGATCACCGACGCGGAACTGTTGTCCCGGATCTGATGGGCGCCACAAAGGGGAGCACGAAACACTCCCCTGTATATCAGCGGTCCGATCAAGATGCTCATCCCTCGCTGACGTGTGCGTTATGGCTCAAGTACTCCGTGTGACGCGTCGGTGTCATCCGGTGTGAAAGAGTACGTGTGCTTACGGTTGAGGGGAGGAGGAGTGGGATGGAGGAAGAGAGAGAGAGAGGGGGGGAGGGGAGAGGGCGTGGAAGAAGCGGGGTA
>WURS02384418.1:0-37488 GCA_011762765.2 Rhinocypha anisoptera
TTTTTTTTTTTCTCTCTCTCTCTCTCTCTCTCTCTCTCTCTCTCTCTCTCTCTCTCTCTCTCTCTCTCTCTCTCTCTTCATTCACTTATTCTCCCTATCACGCATTATTATTATTATCATAATTCTTATATCCTTCTTTAAACATTGTTTACTCCATCTCAAAACATACACAAGCAAGCATATAAATATTTTTCATCCTCTCAAAAAAGAGAGCTGATTTAAAATTTAAATCGGTTGAAAAAAATGCAAACGGGAGAATATTATGATAAAGTAAAAAAAAGCCAAGCATACATTCGGTGAGAGAAGATACGCTTCTTGTTTGAGAATATTCTTTTTTCTGTTAGTCTTTTTCTCATCTACACTAAAATAGAAACCGAGGGAAAATATCATAACAAAAAATATTCAAAGCGTGTTCTATACAAGTCTAACTGCAACATAAATCAAAATTATGTCTGTTTTAAAAGTCAATCTTTTTCTCTCTCTCTCTCTCTCTTTCTTTCTCCCTTTTCCTTCACTCTTTTACTATCTCCATTTAGTTTTATCACCATCATATTATTAATAAAAAAGGCTTAAGCTAGATACCATGTTATTGTTTTAGGTATGCAAGTATGTGTATGGAATATTGAATCATATATCAGTATAAAATAATAAGCAGCAACCATTTAAACCCAAAATTGATTTTATCACGGAAAAAACTTTATTATCTTGTTTGAAGGTGTTTTTCCATAAAGTATTTTCTGGGGGAGAGTGATAAATAGAAAAAAAAGAAAAAGTTTCTCCTAGATCAAATAGGCACTTTAATATTATTTTATTTATTATTATTATTATTATTTTATCATTATCAAATTTGAGAAAAGAGATAAGAAAAATTAATTTTGTTATTGAGGGTAAATTACACTCACTCACAGACACAAACATAAAGTTTAAAATGAAGTTTAAACTCTCTTTCTCTCTCTTTCTTACATTTCAAATGCCAGTGTGTTAGATAGTGTGACAGGCAATCTGGTAAGAGCAGACTTTAAAAAAACTCGATTCTGTCCATGTCCCTTTTGACGCAGAATCGATCGTCGTCTGCTTCCACATTCCTCTCTCTCTCTCTCTCTCTGCAATTTTCACTTTCTCTCTCTCACTTTCTCTTTTACACTTTTCGAAATTCCACCAAATGAATTTGGATCTCTTTTCCGCCCCCAAGTTGATTCACTCAACTACCCTACGCGTTATTATTCCAAACTCGACTGGCATCCATACACACCCAATCTTTTACTCACTCTCTCTTTCTCTCTCTCTCTCTCTCTCTCTCTCTCTCTGTATTACTCTTCTTTGAGAGTATATAAATCTTAATAGGATTCGTTCAAGCAGTAACTAGGGTATTTGCCACCCAAGCTCAACTTTCAACTCACTTAGTAGTAGTAGTAGTATCAGTAGTTGGTACATTGGTTGTCTTTTTTTCGTGTGTCAACTTGTATAAGGTTTAAAGAGGGTTGTGGAAATTAATTTAAATTTTTAATAAAACATCATTTCTTTTCTATTACGTTTCTATTTTTTATTCAGTCTATTTTCTATCGTAGTTTTCTTGATTTGCCAAAAATTATTGGTCTGTGTCGGTATTAGAGTTTTGCTTTTTTCCTTTTCTCTCTTCCAATCTGCTTTCAATTGACACCGCGACTCGGTGAAAGTGATTGTAGATCTTTTTTCCTTTTTTTGTGTTTGTTCCGGTTTTTTCTCTCGAAGATGAATTAATCATTAGACGCTCACACGCCAACTAGACAGGCGGATCATGATGATTGAATTATTTCCACTCGAAAAAATGTTATTATCAAGCCACTTAAGATACAGAAACACAAAATGTTACTCACTGCTTTTCTTTGATCATCTGCAAATCTGATCAAATCCAATTGAAATCAGGGAAAGAAGAGTGCGCTTGATCCTTCCCCCCCTCTCTCTCTTTCTCTAATTTTTACTATTTTCACTAATGACTTGAGAGTTTGTGTAATACCTGTGTAAACCTTCTACCTCGTCTTGGTGGGTTTAAATATATGTGATTATTATATATATGGTGATGCAACTGATGATCCTTTCTTATAAGAGAGAGTATGGAGAGAAATATATAATAAAAAAATAAAAACATTAGTTTGTAATGGTCAGTTTGACTTGGTGTCCAAATGTTTGTAGGAGAGAGAGAGAGAGAATAGTATAGATTGAGTTGTAGTGTAGGAGTAAGTAACTGAGTTGAGTGAGAGAGAGATGAGCACACTATCAAGTGGGGTAACCCTCGAAGACCGTTAAGTGCAATTTAGATGTCTTTCTCGAGAGAGAGAGAGAGAGGAGTACCTTGCACACACACACTGATTGTGATGGCGATTGTTGATGCTTTTTGCTTCTACTTCATCACTTCTGGCTTAGCTTTGGCATCGTGTGGGATTGATATTAGAGAGAGAGAGAGAGAGAGTGGTGCTCGGAGGTGTCTGGTGGTGTCAGTGGCCGCTGATCGAAAACTGGCCACTTGATCGCAGCGAGGTTAGTTGGCTGGCGCGATCTTAGCGCTTCTCCATGATTAATCGTCATTGTTTGTGTGATGCACGAGTATTGCTAGCTAGGCTAGCTAACTAACCATCATCACTCTTTAGGGTTCATTCTCTATGCTTCAGGCATTGTGCATGCACATCGCACCGATTAGAGATTAGAGATTAGAAATGAATCCATTTGCTCAATTTCAATTGGCCAACGGCGCCTACCCCCTCCCTTCTTGTCTGCCTCACCTTAACCCTTTGCTATCCATTTGTCTTTCTCATGATTCGCTAACCGACATTGCTGTATCTGCTGTCTACTTGTGTGCAGTCGACTGGCTTACATGTCTCGCGCCATTGTTGTACTTCACAGACACATTCTTGTCTCTTTTGGTAGACGCGGCACGGCTCGCACAAGATCGCGCCATGCCGATCTGTCTGTTTTGTGACCGACTATCTTTAATCTCTCATTCTATTTCTCTCGCCTCATTTCTTCTTCTTCTTCTTATGTTTCTCTCACTTACTCACTCACACACACTGTTCTGGACAAACGCACCATCACCTTTTGCCTCGATTGAAGGGCCAACACAAGGTTTTGTTCATTCATTCTCTCTGGTGTGCCAGAACTCGCGTGAGCACACATCGAGATAATTCGAGTGAGATAAGACTCAAGCGCGAGAAGTTGGAAAAGTCAGACTTACCGACACAGGATTGACTGACATTAGAGGCAGTTGTCTGTCTCTCATTCTCTCTTTCGGTCTGTGTGTGTAATGATAAGATCTGTATTCTTGGACAGCCGAACGAATAGACAAGAGAGGTGAATGAGAAGGCTAGAGTGAGTCTCGGTGAAAGGTCGGCTTTGGTGTGTGTGGTGGAAGTAGTAAAGTACAATGGGAGCCGGGTGGCACTCACCTGTCGGATGGTGGGTCGGGTTGTGGTGGTGGGTTGGTAGTGAGAGATGACCCTCACCGAAGACCATCACTGACCAGTGAGAGTCATTAGCGCATCGTGCCAGTGCTGCTGCTTTTCACTTCCCGGTGAACCAATCCGATACGCTACTCATTCTCTAGCATCGCGCACATATCCAAGCCAACTGGCATATCTATCATATCTTGACCACGAGAGGGGGGAAGAGGAGAAGAAGGTATCATGTTTAAAATAACTTTGAGAAAAACAAACATGAACTTGAAAATGGTGATCTAGTTATTACCTGACACATGCACAATGAGAAAGGTTGGCTTCAAATTAACGCAAACGACAAATCAAGAGGTTGAGAAGCTTACGAAATTCTTGCTTCTCGATTACCGACTCTCTCTCTCTCTCTCTCTCTCTCTCTCTCTCTCTCTGTTAGTGTATTCATAGCTTAACTCTAAGTGGGTGGAATGTAATCAAATTCCCGGAGCCGCTCGGAAGCGGTACGATGATGAGTGAGGTTGGGTGAAGAAGAAAACAAGAGCAAGAGCTATCCTAATAGTACTCATATGTGTGTGTGTGTGTGTGCGTTCTGGGTTGGTTAACAAGTTTAATTATTCTCCTGCACCTAAGAAGCATCAAGTGTCGCGCTTGCCCACAGACACATGCATTCCATGATCATTAGCATACATCACCTTTTAGAGAGAGGGGTCTAATCTGCAAATGTGTTTCTCTCTCTCCCTCTAATTCTTCCTATCTCTATCTGGCACACGCGTTCTCTGAAGTACACTCCTTACAATGACATGATAGCCTGACATAATAATACAAAGGTCGAGCAACACGCGGGCATTAAAATCACCGAGCTCGGGCGATTGTTTTAATTGGCAGTTTAGTTCTCCCCGTCTGTGTCTAGACCCTCTGCCCGAAGCCTTCTCTCTTTCTCTCTCTTTTTCTCTCTCTCTCTCCTACCATCTACCAAGAGCTATTATCACCAACACCCAAGCTCGATTGCAATCGTGTCTTGGTGTATGATGATTCTTCAAGTCATAACACTTTATCATTTGTTCCTTTCTCTCTTTCTTTCCCCTTCAGGACAAACCACCGTAACCCGTTGCATACTTAACAACAGCAGCACACCTTTGTTGAAAGTAACCTTTACATTGAAAAAAATGTAACAGAATGAAAACAATTGCATCTCTCTCTCTCTCTCTCTCTCTCTCTCACTGCGTTGACTTCGGCCACCTAACTTTCACCTCTTTTATTTTCTCTCTCTCGCTCTCTCTCACCGTTCCCGTCCGTGAGTGTGACTTTCTTCAATCACGCGCGGCAAGTTCTTTGTGTTTGCTCTCTGAATGTTTGCTCGTATCTCTCTGCTACCGTGTGTAAGTTTGTGACACTTTTATGACTCTTTCTCTCTCTCTCTCACTCTCACACACAGACAACAATGGTGAGAGGCGCCCATTGGGTTCTCAGCAAACTCACACGAGCTTTCATTTTTACACCTTTTGCGTGTTAATACTCCCTAACACGACACTCAATCTCACAATTGTTTCATTGGTTCACCTTTTCAAGCCTCCTCATTTCGTTTCATTCATTGTGTGTGTTTCTATATTTTGCAAACAAAACAAAGCTTATTGTTACTGTTCAACATTGTTATTGTTTTTTAATAAATCGATTTTTCCGTTTTTATAAACAAAAAAATTAGTTTGTATAAATTATTAGCTACAGGTGTTATGCATATGTGTTTGTGTATATGTGTATAAGCACACCTGGATGGTAGAGTTCAAAAAGATTATAAATGTATGAATTTGCAGGGTTCTTATGATAAATATTTAAATGTCGAGAAAGGTGGTATGTGATATGATTTTGCAAGAAAAAATGCCGGTCGCTCATAAAATAGAATCAGTGAGATTGTGTGTGTTGATCTGAATGAATGAGCATGAGATCGAGAGTGAGTTTTTGCGTCTAGCGCAGCGAGGGTGCAAGTTATATGCAAAGACGGAAAATCATCATACTGCTGATGTTGCAAAGGTGCGCCGAGAGCGAGAGAGAGAGAGAGAGAGAGAGAGAGAGATCTGACGGTGCGGGAAAAAAGCGGGCACACGCCTTCAAGGCGATATCTATCACACTTTCGCGATTCTTGCTATCTGAGCTGGCCGATTCCCACCAACCAGTGGCTATGAGCGCGGTTGGTAAGCGGTCATAAAAAGGTGTTAGTGTCAAAGAGCACTGCTCCGAGTGGTCAGTCTTCTTCTCGGGGGTTTAATCTACGCCACCGATGCTCGATTCGAGGTGCGGTGCGGGGTTTGCGCCGAACTCGTCGATCGAGAGCAATGAGATTGTTTTCTACTACTACTACTACTACTAATACTACTACAACAACAACATCAAAACTACCAAGAGTTGTTACAAGGTAGCCTAGGCAAAGGTGGCAATGCGGGCGCGCTAGAGGGGCTAGCCGAGGTCACTGCAGTCAACTTGACTTTAGTCCTACACACTGTTTGCTCTTGATTTTCAATTGAGAAGAATTGACGCTCGACCTGGTCAGAGGGGTGGTGGCCATGATGATGGTGGTGGTGGTGGTCAGAGGCCAGTCAAATGAGAGGGAGAGCGAAGGGGCCTCGAGGCCACAGGTGAGTCAGAACTTGCCGTGATGATCATGATAGAAAAAACAGGCGACCCCGACTGGCGGGTGAAAGGTCACTCGAGGGGAGACATTCCACTAGTGAAGCGGTGTTGGCGAGCATTGAAACCACGACTAGGACGTGTATGCGTTGGAGCGGCTTGCGTGCTGCCCAGTGGTACCTTGATCGAGTGGAGAGGTGTGTGCGTGCGTGCACTGGTCATCATCACTTTCATGGTTTGTTGGTCTGACTCTGCCTGTGTCAAGTCAAAAGGAAGACACGATGCCTCGCGCCAAACTTGAGCAACAGACGATAACTGGCTAACTAATACATTGACTAAGCCAGCTTGCATTGCGCGTGCTAAGTGGCCAACTGACCGGTGAGGGTGCGCGAGGGAGTCGGCCCACTTGCCAGATTATAACAATGGCCCATTGGTGAGGTCACCGAGCTCACATCACCCTCACAGTGGCTTGCATTGACACCAACCCAGTCATAAGGCCAGCAATGAAGATGATGGTGATCACAGTGGAACTACTTGGGAGGTGACTGACTCGCGCACACACACAGACCAGTAACAATCGATAACCAATGATGACCCCTATGACTCGATAACACTGGGCTTGGCCTCTACTTTTATCTCTCATTTGCTCGCCATCTAAATGCAAATCACCCCATATACATCTGGTCTTTCGTTTTTCTTGTGGAAGAACTGCTATTATTGTTATTTGAATTTATACTCAAAAAACAATTGGTAGAGCTTATACGAAAAAAAGTTAAAATAAATTTAAGATTAAGGTTAACCAAACACTTTGAACCAGCTTAGCAAGTTTAAACTGAAAATGCCATTTTTGGAATATTTTAAAGGTCACGTGACAATACACGCTGAGGTGTGTGTGTATGTACGCAAGCTGGGTCCTGCCCTTAATACCATCCGCATTCGCATCAATCACCGGCCGTTGACAGTTAGTGCCCGTTTGGTTGGTAAGCAACAGTGACAATGCACACAAGGGCCTAGGGCAGGGGCCGGCATGGAGATGTCAAAATAGACCATAAATCTCATAAAAGGAGGTGCCAAGCCGTGAGTCTCTCACCAGTCAAGGTGATCTCTAATTGCTTCTCGTAAATATTTCTTTCGTTTTCTTGATTTCTCTCTCTCTCTCTTTCATTCTATTTTACCTGCTTTGCCCGCTAGGCTAGCTTGATACCCGCTGTCCTTACTTCGTGCTGTGTTTCGATCGAAATCAGATTATCGACTTGCACTGCCAAAACACAGAGCGGAGGAAAGAAGGAAAAGAAGTGCGACAGAAGCAAAGGTGTTAAGTGTGTGTGACGGGGCCGATCCAATCACTGACACCTTACCAACAGTCAATGGTTTTTTGCTCGGCCAAAATTAGATTAGCTACAGTAGTGATTTAAACTCAGCAGCCTTTGGCACAACACAATCTGCACTGTGTTGCGCTCAGTGGTGCTAACTTGACGAGGAACAAGACACACACACATTGAAACAAAAACTTGTCATGTTTTTGTGTGTGTTGATTTAGAAAAACAAAAGTACGCCATCGAAGCAGTAGCACACTACCGCTTAGTAGGACACGCTGATTTTGATCGAGTTCAAATGCCACTTGTCATCATCAGCGGGCGTGTGTGCGTACCAAACCTAAATTGACAGTTATTACTTATTTTTTACGTCAAAGTTCTAAAACGATTTTGTTCTATAATGGAAAATTTCCAAAATGTAAAACCATCAAGATATTATCAAAAAAATAATATAATAAAAATGATAGATTACCACCGCTGTAGGTCTTGGTTTGATTTGAGCAACTGTCCCGTCGTGTGCTAAGTGAAAGTGGTTGATCTTGATATATTTTTAAAAAATATCAAGATAAGAAATGTAGAGTGTGATCAAGTTGGAATGATGAGTGAAGTGATTTACTCTACTCTCCCAGCTGATGTTGAGCATGATCTTCCCCCCCGGTAGTATGCGACCAATCGATTGGCGACATGGCGGCACCGGTGGTGCTCTTGCCGGTGGCATACTTCAGCGGTGCCCATCGTGACTCGGCTTCAGCTCTTAATATTCTCGTTAAATACCTTGGCAATCGACAGTGCTACAGTCTAGCACAGTGCTGCGATGGCTGGTGGTAGATAAGGCACGAGTAGAGCCAGGTTGAAGCCGAGCACCGTATACGATAAGACCAGGCGAAGCACGAGCAAAGCATCGACGAATCGACCGTGCCGGCGTCGGTGCCCAATCCTCGCCTCGAGTAGTCGAACCTTCCTGGCCGCGATGAAACGCGCGAGACCCGATAAGGAATTATCACCAATTAAGCGAGCCAAATTAAAAATAATGACCACAATGATGAGTACGAGTGCCCGGTCGGTCGGGATGACTGATGCCTGCCAGCTTGACCATGCATGGTAAGACTAACGCGCGCGTTAGCTCGCTCTGCTTTGCGATAATGGTAATGGCCAATGGCGCTCACTGCATGGCTAAGCGAGTAACCGCTTGATAAACCTCGTAGCTCATCGCTTAGGTGGGTCAGAAGGCATCGAAATGCGACTAAACCCCTTGCCTTAGGAAGCTGATGATGAGTGACTAAGTGAATGAAAGAGAGGGAGAGAGAGAGAAAGAGAGAGAGAGAAAGAGCTACCGGTGGCGTCGTCAACCGCCCCGGATGGCTTGAGGCTCTATCAAGAGACACAGTAAATTGAATTAACTCGATCGCGAGCACTTTCGGTGCGTCTGACAGGTGCACCACCGGGAGCGGATTGGGATTACTGTCAGCCAACTTATGCGATTGCGGAGAGTGAAAAAGCGAGGCAAGACGTCAGAAAGCCCAAACAGGAGGATCAACAAGAACAGCAGCAGCAGTGGCAACATGAGCAAAACCCAGCTCCTGAGCATTAAGCGTGGCATCGTGGTACAACTTAATCAAACTGTCGCCAGTACGGCTTGTCATTATAGCACGGCAAAATGAGTCAGTGGTCAGCTTGATTTGTTTTGGCTTGCTATCTTTCACCGCCAAGTTCTTGAGTAGCTAATTGGCAAAGAATTCAGATCGGCAACTTACGGCGAGAACGAAGTGATAAGCGACTGAGACCAACCCTTTCAATTAGATGAATTAGTCGGCAGATTCTGACAGAAAAGATGGGTGAGAGAGAGGGAGAGCATCAACGGGGGCACATTGACTAAGCTGTTCTCATTAGTCGGACTGTTACTTCGATTGGTTTCGCCTAACCTCAGTTACCACCACCGTGCACAATCAATCCAATTTACTGCATTTTACCTTATCTGCTTCAGTAATGCAAGTTAAATTTTTTCTCTCCTCTTCACTCACTGTCTCGTTTCTTTTATACCAAATCCAATTAAACTTAACGATGTGAACCAAAGGGCGCTAAATCCAATCGTAACTGTTTTGTTTAATTACATAAAATTCTAAAATTTATTGACTTGTTTTGCTTAGATTGCAGAGCATAGATACGCAACTCCAATTTTGGCTAGTTAGTGGGGAAAATAAAAAGAAAATACATGCAAATCTAAACGGGAGATGAAATTTTATCACACAGGTCATAAAAATGTGCTCTAATCCTTTGCATTCAATCTGTGAACATTCTCAAGGCAATTTCGCAAAACTTTAAAGTTACGGTTAATTAAAATTTTTTAGCAAATTAAAAGTCAAATAAAATTTGATAAGTCAATTGGAGACTTCAGATTGTGCGATCACTTTTAATTGGTTTGGGCGAGTGAGTGGAGAGAGTAGTTCGAAACAACCAGTTGAATGCACATTACAGTGAGACGGTTCCGAGTGTGATAAGCACTTTGATACACCAACCTTAAAATGGCATCACTGACCGGCTCACTTTAACTCGGTGATCTGTGCGAGTGCCGCCATTTTATGACTTTGTATATTCTTTGCTTTGATGATGCAGTGTGTGCTACTGTGTGCGATCACCTTCTGTTTGCCGTCCGCCTCGTTATCTCTCCTCACGCGTTGTGCAAATATGCAGATCGGGTTGCCCTCCTGCCGTGTGCTCGTGCGCCAGTAGCACTGTTTGGGTTACACATTCAAAAAATTTATTAGTTTATCTTAATTTCATTTGGCAGCCGCGGGTGCGTGAGTAGGGAGGACAAGACAGCAGCAGCAGCAGCAACAGCATCATCGCTTTCGCTCTTCATTGTGTTTTCTCCCTAGTTGAGTCTCGTTTTCCGCCTATGTCACTGGCACGAGGGATGCGAGAGAGTGACTTGGTTGGCCATTATGTCTACTTCCACTTCACTGTTCGTGTCGTGGCATCGGCATATCTTTGGCGACCTGGTCGGTGCATTGGTTGAGCCTAGCCAGTGCGATCGATGATGATGGCCAACTGCCCGCTCGGCAGCCACACTTGCTGCCGAATCGATTGATCTAGATTGGAGTGCGCGCACCAAGCGAACTTTGACCTTCTCCTCTCTGCCCCGTTCAGTGCGCCGCATCCAGTTTAGGTATTTTGACAGGCCTGTCGCTCGACCTGGCCCTTCACTCTCTTTGGAATCTGGCGCGAGACCCGTGATTGGCTAATTTGCATTGATTAGTCACCAGCGTGGCTAGCTGTCCGGTCAAAGACGAACGGTCGGTCGGTGGGTCGGTTTGGTAGGGCGGCCAGCGATGAATTGATTGAGCTTCTCACTAGCTTTCCCTCTCTATGATTACCTCGACTCGACTCGCACACGATTCTCCATGCCATTCTTGCATGCCTGCTCAGCATCACACTAGTCCGATCTCTGCACTCGTAGACTTTAGCTGCGTGTGTGTGTGCCCCATTAATAATCATCATCATCAGTCAAGCCAACAAGCAACAAGAAGGCACGATTGTAGCTGGCTGTAGCGGCTCAATGCCTTGATTTCGAAGATCGATCAGAATTGTTTTGGAGCTAGCCCGGATCTGGGTGAAGAACAATGGCCCCTTCTTTACGGTGGTAATGCAGTGAAGAGCGCTCCCAAGCCGCCACTCAAGCCACTAGTGCCGCATCCCACCTCAAGAGGAGATGCTACTCGAAACGTGCCTTACGAAGGGGAGATAGATTGGGAGAGTCGAGGGGATGAGTCTCAATGCACCAAGGCTATCGATAGCGCGAGGTGCCGCACCACATTACACCGCACCACACTACACCACACCACACCACCCTCTAATGACCAAGATTGACCGACACACAGTGCCAATGGCCAATGAGGCTAACACAGTAATCACCAGCAGACAGCTAGCCGTCCGAAGGCCTCACTTGGTGGACAAGCCCCGCGGGGACATCCCATTCTGGTAATTGTGGGCTTTGATTCCACTATGTTTAATTTAGTATTGTCAGATCTAAATGCGATAATCTTTCTCCCTCTCCCCTTGTTCGCAAACAACACTTAGCTTATCGTGAGCATTGTTTTTGCATATCAGAGACAATTTGGCGCAATTGACATATCTGGTGTAGAGATAATTGAAAATTGAAGTATCTCAAACGGATAGTTTTAAAATAAAACAAAAATAAAATTAAGGGAAAAAAGAGAAAGTAGAGTTGAGGTGAAAGCGTGTGCGTCACCAAAGGCATGTGTCATCTGACCAAGTGTGCCTGGCACTTCCACCTTGATAGTTTAGTAATAGAAGAAGATGGGCACAAGCAGCGTTCGATCGTGACTTTCGGTGTAAACTGTCGGTGTGTGATTTACGCTTCTGCCTCGCTCGCGGCACTCTCCCAGGCACGTCAATCGGGCCGGTCGACCCAGTCGCCTTCTCCACAAGACAAATCGTTCGATTTGGTCAGCGTCATCAACGCCAAAAACTACCTTGCAGCAATTGGCCGGGAAATATGAACACACACAAAAAAACTGAAAAAAAATTACGAAAAGAGGGGGATATGAAATTGAAATGCGCGTGCGTTTCATTCGGGTATCGCAGTTGGAGGGCAGTCAAAACAGACTTGTCATCATAAATCATCGAGGCAATAAGCAGCGATGGACACTAGTGGATGGCGACCATTCGATCTGGAGGACTTCTCTGGTATAACTCACCGCCACATAACTCGGCACGTGGCCCGGCACTCACGATGACGATGACCACTGCTGACAAATGTGACCAGACCCAATCACCGAAACAGGGAGACATGTGCCATGTCATCCTTGTATCATATATATGCCAAGTCATGGTCAGCCAGAGTCCACCTGCCACAGACCACCCTCGGGCATCACTCATTGCCGGACCAATAGTGCACTGATTGCCTCTTGCTCATGTCATCTCATTTCCATTTTCAGTCGTAATTCTGTCAACTCCACTGCCTGACTTATGGCATGCAAGTTACATTGAACACACACACACATACACAATCAGACAGACAGACAGAACCAAACCAATGATTACTTTGTTTTTCGGTCTTCAGTTTTCGTACTAATATAACCCACTGGATAATTTAGCCATCACCATACATCACACGTAAGAGGTTCAATTTACATCATAATTGCATCGGCGTTTGGCTATACATGTTATTTATTGAACTGCTTTCGAAGGAGTTTTGTTTATTTTTCAAAAATAAGACATGAAGTTAAAAAGAGGGAAAAGCCAGACAGCAATTTGCACATTCATCAATTGGATTTTTGGCGGTCTTTTCTTTTTGAGTTTTCCGTTTTTTCCGACAAAATTTTCGTTGTTTAAAAATTGATTATTGTGTTTGGTGACTAAATATATATTGGCATATTTTTATGGTATTTCCAATTATTATGCTGTATAATAATTAAAACGTTTAAATAATTTATTTTTATTTTACAAATAAATATTTTTACATTTAAAATAAAAAACAAATAATTTGATATGGGTAAAAATGAAAAAATTAAGTTTCATAATTTACAATTATTTAAAGCAACAATTGTTTTAGACTAAAGGTAACTTTGTATAAATAATAAATTTATCTAATCCATTTTTCTATTTTATAAATTATTAAAATATTAAGAAACATAAAATTTTATTTAAAACTAAATTTTTTACTCTAACATTTAAAAATATAATAATTCAATAATAACGAGACCTTATTTTTGAAGTACAAATTACGCCATCTGGTGAAAAATGCAGCAACTTTTAAAATTGAACTTTTAAATTTTTATAAAAATGCACTGAAATAATTACTATACTATGAAATTATTCTAATTAAATTGTATTTAAAAATTAATTAAAAATTAAAATTAACAGACAAATTAAAAAACTACACTTAAATAAAATTTAACTAAAATTAATAAAAATGCTGATAAAAAATTTAAATTGGTTAAATTTTTTTAAATTAAAACTCATATGCATGTGACATATTGCTATTATTATTATTATTAAAAATTCCAGTGAAATAGAGTGATTCGGGTGGTTGCATGGAGCAAATTACTCCAGCAGTGTGTCGTCGAGCAAACATTAATTTATATATGTATGGTGTGATGCGGCACTCGAGCCACAATTGGAAAACCATGTGGACCAATTGTCATACGACACTGTCAATGGGACACGTGTGCCGGTTTAACCACCACTCGACACACACACGCACACAAGAACTGATGTGAGAGAAAATTGAATGAATGAGAAAAATAGAAGCAAAATTTTGAGGCCAAACGCGTGTCCAGCAGTTTCAATAGACAAGTTGCACACTTAGTTCTTCAATTCATGGTGTGCACACAGACACATAATCGATCCGAAACTCTCTCTCTCTCTTTCTCTCTTGCTTTAATTCTTTCCCTCTCTCTTCTCTTTTCTTTATATACATTCGATTAATTGGAAATGGCGACCACGAAGAAAGAGAGAAGAGAATAGAATAGAAGAAAGAGAATTTAACGTCACTTTGGGGATTAGCGATTCCGGTGATAGCTAATTTGACTGGCAATTACTTTTGACGTTAAGCGTACGAAAATGAGAAACAAAAGCTGTATTTAATTTTTCCCTTGTATTCTCCATTGTTTCTCACTTTTTGGGTTGACACTCTTAATTATTAAAGGTGATAATAAAGGAATTAGAAAACTTTGCAAAAACCGACAAGAAAAAAAACAAATTTTACTTTGGAATTTCGACACCAACATAAAAAATTTTATTTTATTATTATTAATATTTTTTCTCAAAACTGTAATGAACTTTTGAAAGTATTAAATTTTTGTATTTGACTTTTTAGTTTTTTATTTTTATAACTGTGTAAAACAAAAATTTCAATTCATCAGTAAAATAAAAAACAAAAATAAAACAGAGAATCTTGAAATAAAGTTTCATCCAACTTATCTAAGCTCATGTACACTTTTTCTTAATAATTTTTCAATAAAATCTAATACAAACATGCAAGTTAACATTTAAATTTGAATTTGCATATAATATAATATAATTCTGGTAAAGGCAAGAGTCCCAATGGTTGAGTGAACAATTCCTGAAATAACTAATCCCCCTTAAGACCTATTCCAATTGCGCTTTAGCTTTTATATTTTTATTTCAAAATAGGGATAAGAAAAAAATAAAGGAAATACATGGAAAGGGGATTAAGGTCTTTTTTTATACAACTCTACTCATATACTCTATTTTCTAACATTCTTTGAATGTTCATATAGACTTACCATTGATTGACATTTATGCATTTACGTTCCACCTGGTGCTCAAATACTTTTATATTAGTGGGAAAAAGAGAGAAAAGTTGTTGGCATGACTATTTTGATTCAACTAGAATAGACATAATAATAATAAATAAAACTGCAACTACACTTTTCTAATTCCAATTGAAATCGTTTGGGTACTGAAATATTCATTTTATGTGTTGTGCAGTGTTTAAAGTTGCATTCCATTTTGAGCAATTAAATGAATTAGACATTTTATTATGCATGACTACATTTCCGTCCATCTAAGTATTATGTTATATATATATTCAAACAGTAAAACACATTTAAAGTATTCTTTTTAAATTAAATAGAATTGTGCGTTCAAGAATCCAAAAAAAATTATGCAAAGTTAGACAATTTTATTGATTTGCTGCTTTCTCTATCATTGTGTAGGTTAATAGACAATTTGACTACCATCATCATCATCATTTGATGATTCAATTTTATTGGTCTAAAACTTTATTTTTAAAAAAGTAGTTCTATTGGAGTGTTTGTCTGGTTGGCTGAGACAAATAGCTCAATATAAAATAGATTTGTCTATAACCAGTCAAGTTAATGGTATGGTTTTAGGGGAAAAATTTATGGTCACATTCTTTAGGGTGATGTGGATGAAGTGAGGGTGAGTATAAGTAAGTGCATTTGAGAGAGAGAGAGAGAGAGAAAGAGAGAGAGAGAGAGAGAAAAGAACAGTTGAAAAGGCGACAATCAAACTTGGATTTTGCCATTGGTGAAGCAGTTTGTTGGGTTGTGATTGGTTCTAATAACCTGAAATTACTCAGAAGCATGCCATCACTAGTTTTTTTAGTGCTTTTCTCTTTTTCTATTTTTCTCAACTATTTTCTTTGCTTTGTTCTTCCCATTCCTATTTTGTTTGCAGAATGACTTTTTGAACTCTTTATTGCCAGGTTCGAGTTTGAGTTGGCGGCAAAAAGGGGGGCAAAATGAGCGCCATTATCGTTAGGCACTTGTGTGTGTGAGTGAGTATGTAGAACTATGCCTAGGACAGGAATCTAGACTCCAAGCACCGATGAACCCAATGTGATGTTGCCTGATGAGTGTGTGTGGGTGAAATGATGCGAAACGAGATGCCTTCGATTGGCCACACCACTTCAATCACATCACATCACACACATACACAAATGTGTCGAAGATTCAAAAGCCGTGATTTGGAGAATAGAATTTGGAAAAAAGAAAGAAAAAAGAATTCAAAATAGGAAAAAAGATTTAAAATGTCTACTTTCATCTTTTCTTTTTTTCTATCTTCTTGATCGTAAACTTCTTGCATGAGTGTACTTGGTGTGCAAAGACAATTGCAACATTTGGAAGTGAATTGGCACATACACAAGTGAATTGAATTCTACTCACAAAACTGACATTATTTTGAGAATAGAATGAGAGAGAGAGAGGATTTAAAATAGGCGGTAGAGATTCTGCAAATCAACTTAAAGTGCATCAAAGCGGAAGGAGATTCAAGTGATTTGCGACTTTCTCTCTCTCTCTCTTTCTCACTCAATCTGACGTTTTACCCATCTCTCCATTTATACTCATTTCTTTGTTATCCCAAATATGCATTCTTCTACTACTATGTCACGTTTCGGTGCAAATAAAATCCTACTTATTGAAATTGACATTTTTTTCCTAAAAACAATGTAAATAAAATCCAAACTTATTTCGGTAAAATATTTGCATATTTATGCATATAAATGTAATAAATCATACAACTAGTTTTTGTGGTTGTTGTTATTGTTGTCACCATGATTGTGTCAAACATGATTTTGATTGGTGTTACGTGATACAACAATAAAAAACAATTTAAGAAGCCACTTTTGAGAGGGTAACTTTAACTCGAGCGGACAACTTAAAAAACGATTTTTAATTACATAAACATAACAACATCAAATCATGAAGGCAGAAGAAACTTTGTTCGTTGCTTAGGGTTGACGTAAATCAAGGTGGATTAGTTCGCTTCACTGGTCACCGAGTTTGAGGATGACAAGAGGGAGAGGAGAGCACAATGGATGCGCTGTGTAAGCCGATTACAAGTCCGGTGTGCATTTGCACCAACCGGCTCCCTACCGGAAAACCCGTAACCAACTTTGGGTTCGTTAGCGATTCTGGAGAATAAGTGAGAGAAAAAGACAAAAAAATAAAAAAGAAAAAGAAAGAGAGAGTGAGAGAGAAAGAGGAAGAAAGAGAGAGAGAGAGAGAGAGAGAGAAAGAGGCAGAAAGAGAGAGAGAGAGAAAAAAAGAAAGAGAAAAGAGAGAGAGAGAGAAAAAGAGAGAGAAAGAGAGAGAGAAAGAAAAGAAAAGAGAAAGAAAGAATAAAATGAGAGAGAAAAGAAGAGAAAGAGAGGGGGAAAATAAAAAAAATTAGAGAGAAAATAAGAAAGAGAGAGAGAAAGAGGCAGAAAGAGAGAGAGAGAAAGAGACAGAAAGAGAGAGAGAGAGAAAGAGAGAGAAAGAAAAAGAAAAGAGAGAAAAAGAGAGAGAGAGAGAGAAAGAGAGAGAGAAAAAGAGAGAAAGAAAGGGAGAGAGAAAGAGAGAGAAAGAAAAGAAAAGAGAAGAGAAAGAAAGAATAAAAATGAGAGAGAAAAAAAGAGGGGGAAATAAAAAAATTAGAGAGAGAGAGAAAGAAAATAAGAAAGAGAGAGAGAGAGAGAAAGTAAGAGAGAAAACCAAATAGATTTGGGTTTTAGTTTGTTTCATTTATTCTTTTTTTTTAAATGTATTTCTTACTTTATCCATTTCTCTAATTCACATTCTTACTCAGTATTTTTCAAAGTTTATATTTTCTAGATATTAACTAAAAATTTAGTCGTAGATTTCTATGTGATTCAAACTATTAAACAAATCAAATCTAACTTTCGGTAATATGATTTGAATTAATATTCAATTAAATTGTATTTTTTGTGTTACAATTCAAATTTTTAACCAATTTAATTATAATATTTAATCACAATTTTGTTGCTTTTTTTAAAAGAAGCAAAAAACGCTTGAGTGCTTTTTGTAAAAATAATAATTATTCAAATATATTTTATTTATTGTTTTATTATTATTTTTTATTTTCTTTATAATTTCCCTTTTTATCACTAAATTTTTCCCTTACTCTTTCTAACTTAATCTTTCGTTAGTCCTTGTTTTCCTTACCCTATTCCCCAAAGCAAATACCAACTCTTTTTCTCTTATTCAATAAATTAGACTTGAAATCATTGAACTGTAAGCTTAAATTATATTAAATTTATATACTTTTGCTCATTACATCTTTATGAATTTAGAAAAATATTTTTCAATGATAAGTAGTGCTTAGATTGTGTTCGGCTTATTTTTCTCTCTCTTTTTTCTCCTTGTATGCAAGTTGAGGCAAAAATGTGTGTGTGTGTGTGTGGTAGTCTTTGCGTTGATTTGGCTCATTGATGCATTAGTTTAATTCAAATTCAAAGAAGGGGAAAGTCTGCAAACCAATAAATTTTTAAGAAGATTAGAGAGAGAGAGAGAGAGAGGCTTTTGCGCTTGGAAATGCGTTGATTTTCGACTTTCGTTCACATTCACAGATAGACAGACAACGTTGTCTGGTTTACTAATGTCCTCTTGAGTAGAGAATCAAGAAAAGAGAAATAGAAAGAAAATTTGATTGAGAATCAGAGAATAAGCTTTATCATAGAATCCAATCTTGAATATTTAGAAATAGAGAGAGAGAGAGACAGTTGTAGACAAGGCAGAATTCAAAAGCAAGCAAGCGTGTATTTTATGCACTTTGCTAATCTCATTCCCAGCACACATTGACAGTTTGACTTAATTTGCCTAATCCAAGCACACACACACATACACATAGACATAAAAATTAAAATAATACACATATAAAAAATTAACTTTCTATCTCAATCAAATATAATTGAAAAAAATATTAAATATAGTAAATTAAAATTATTTCTAGTTACATTTAAACAATTAATTAATTACAAGTCTATTGGTAGATACAATAATTGATATATTTTTCAATGTCAATTGAAATTTTATTATTTATTTTTTTCATTATAATTCAAGTTCAATTTTCAATTTTTTGGTTTATTTTTATTCTCAAAGCAATCATAAAACGAAAATTTGTATATATATTTATTTTAGTTTAAAGTTTTATTTTGTTGTATTGTTGAATTCTTTCATTGTCAACTAAAGTGGGCAAAAATTTTCCATTCTCAAGAAGAGAGAGAGACTCTTAGGCTAAATTGAAATATATTGACCTCAATAGAAAGTGAGATTAGGATCCAATCAGGAGAAAGAATGAAAGAGAGATCGATGCGTCCGATTGCAGGCTTGGCATTCAAATGAGAAAATGGTTTGCTGGTTTGGGGGGGTAGAAGTAAGAATGAGAGAGTGAATGAGAAAGATAGATAGAGAGAGAGAGAGAGAGAGAGACTAGTCCCATCACACTGACCAGTCCCAAGTCCAATTGATCGGCTAATTTCCTAATCTAATTATTCTGCCTTTCACTTCTTGCTGACCAAACGAGAACGAAAGCAAAGTAAGAGAGAGAGAGAGAATGAAGACGAGACCACATCAGAATATTCTGATTTGGATTTCGTGGTGGGACTTCTACTTCTACTCTCTCCCCCACCCTCTCTAATTGAATCGACCAACAAGACGCAAAACTGAGGCTAAATGTGCTTGCAAACTTGTGTGTGTATGTCTCTCTCTTTCTCTCTCTCTCTCTCTCTCTCTCTCTCACTTTTTCTCTTTTTCTGTGTTGGACTAAATCATGAATCGAGTGTTCCTGAACACACACACACACACGTACACATATAGAAATAGTTGAATGCCGAAATGCGTTGATTGCTTTACTTCTTGGTGTTTACTCGTTTTCATTGCCAAGATACACAACTCGCGGACATTCATTGGTTAAATAAAATACTTATATACGAATGAGCTAGAAATAAAGAGTAAAAGTCAAATCGAGAAAATAAGGGGAAATTACACTCAACTTCGAGTGACCATTATGTACGCATAAATCACAAGGTACTCTTATATTTTGTGGTTTAAAAACAAAAAATAATGCCATTTGTTAGGAAAATATAATTAGAAAATATTTTTTCAAGTGTATTTTTGATTTTATAAAAAACATCATTAACTTATCATGGAAGTGGTATAACCTTGATTTAAAAATCTAAGCTATCTTATCTACTAAATAGTGTTGCATCTTA
Organism: Rhinocypha anisoptera; assembly: GCA_011762765.2. Taxonomy (NCBI): domain Eukaryota; kingdom Metazoa; phylum Arthropoda; class Insecta; order Odonata; family Chlorocyphidae; genus Rhinocypha; species Rhinocypha anisoptera. Next base: position 19,866 of record WURS02384418.1, read on the forward strand.
AGGTAATTAATTTGGTTATTTCCCTTTGCTTTTCACAATGTCGAGTCACCCGTTTTGCTTAGATAATTATCACAACAGTAATTTGCAATTTTTATTTTATTTTTTAGCTTCAAGCATTGCTTTATTGTTGCCTGCTTCTTGTAGAAAGTGTGAATAAAATCGGATAAAAATTCAAATTAAGAGTTAGATTTGAAATAATTAAAAATTCAAATCTTACTGCGCATGTACAAGAATTGTGATAAAAAAACAAAAAAAAATAGAAGATTAAACCTACAATTATACTTTAATAAAATAATGTTTTTATTTTACGTATCTTTAAGATTTACTAAAAAATATGTATTGATATAAATTTGCAAAAAAATAAGATTAGTTCAATTTGAACAATTATGTTTTTAATTGATTTTCAAGTTCACCAATTAAATAAAATTAAACTTTTTCTAAAAAACGCATTTAAATCTGGTAAGTAATTTAATTTGATTTTAACTTAATATCAACCTTAAGTTCAAGTTCAACTTGAACTTAAAGCCAAGAATACCGTCCAATATCATGTCTTGTATTGTGTTCCAAAATCTTTGATAAAGAAAGTAGTATCAGAAGTGATGAACTGCATATGCAAATGTGTTTTGTCTTCATTGTGTTTCCTTTGTTTTTTTTTGTTTTCTTTGTCTCGTCTCCAACAAGAAATAGAGAAGAAAAAAATTGTTTGTATCGTTTGCACATTTGGATACCTCCGACCTCGATCTTTCACATCACACACATACATTCAAACTCAAACTCACACTCACAGTGGGTCGGGTATTGAAGGTGCCAAGCACGGAGCTTGTTTTCTTCTTCTTTTTTTCTTCTCTCGACTTAATCACATTACTCCATGCACACACACACAACACATACCCAACACATATACTTACACTACGATGTGTTAGACACCCTTGTCAGACTTCACCACCATTGTGTGGTTACAGTGGGTCGCTCGAACAAACTCATCCGTGCTTTACCTGTCTCTCTCTCTCTCTCTCTCTCTTTCTCTCACTCTCTTTCCCTCTATCATCTCACTCCCTCACATTTTCTCAATTAAAGACTCACAACCCCCTTCTTTCCCCCCTCTAAAACAAGCCTCACTAAACAGTTAATTATTCTAATTTTCACTTCCTTCTTTCTTGTGTGTGCTTTCTTCCCCTTTGGAAACCTTCCTCACACTTTGTCTTGTTCACTTGCCGTGTTTTACGTTTGTGTATATGTGTGTGTGTGGAGATGTATATTGAAATGGAATAGAAAAAATCAGTCTTTCTCTCTCACCCTCTCTCTCTCGCTTTGTACACCTTATCACACCTCAAGACTCAATGAGTGTGCGACCTATCCCACCGTTGACCTTCAATTCAATTCTGGGTTTGTGATTCAATGTCGACAGAGAAAGAGAGAGAGAGAGAGAGAGAGAGAGAGAGAGAGAGAGAGAGGGAGAGAGAGAGACAAAAAAACTTCATTTGATATTTAACTCCTATGGCAAAATGGGTTGTTTTGTTATACTACTCTTGTTAGAGGTTCACCTCTCTTGTAGACCTCACCTTTCCGAATCAAATTAAATTTGTGTTTTCCGGATATTTTTCTCTCTGTTTTATTTCTTCCTATTTTTTTGCAAATTTTCCTTGTTTTTATTATATATATATTTTTTATCTCTTACCAGTGCGGGTACAACCACCGGTGGTTGTTGTTTTTTCCTTTTTGTTGCTGTTTTCTCATCTTAATTATAGCATCAAGTTGTCTCTCTTTCCCTCTTAGTTTCGGGGAAAGAAATGTGAAGGAAAAAATTTAATTGAGTCACTGTATATCTATATTTTGACGTGACCACACCAACAATGTATCACTAGGAAAAAAATTTTAAAATACCATTCTGAGAAATAATGGACAAATTTAACCCTTTTTCTCAGTACTTCATTACATTCCAAATATTGTTTTTAATTTCGCAACACACACGCACGCCACAAAATTACTTCAAAATTAATAACATAATATTTTAATTACGGCTACACTGTAACAATATTTCTTTTAAAAATGAGAAATGAAAAGAATTGCTCAATTTACACTTAGAAAAATGGTGCGAGATGCGTGATGCGCTCCAAACACACCTTAAAAAGTGACTGACTTAGAGTGACAATGTTATTTAAGAATGAAGATGGTTTGGTAGTGGATAGTGTCCTACAATTAATAGTGATGAGACTCTCTCCGATGTGTGTCTGTGTAAATTTGAAATGTAGGCTTGGTAGGCAAAGCCACTAGGTCAGTGGCGCGAATGAGACCAAGAGTGGTCACACAATTAAAAAATACACATATATACACATACACACTTAAAGTCATACACGCCCCCTACAAGCACCCCTACTTATTGGTAGCGTCTCACACTCACACACATTTGAATATGAATATGAATAGGATGAGGGGGAAAGGATGGAATCTGAAAAGCTAAAATTCACGTGGTTAGTCGTGGTTTCGACCAGATAGATAAGCAGCATTCAAAAAAGAGGTGTTGGTTTGAAGTTTCTAAAAATAGTCCATATATACTCTCTTATTGCTAGACATTTTTATGCAGAACTGTGTGTTTCTCTCTGCTCGGGTTGATGTGTCAATTGAATTTGCCCTCTACGGGACAGTCCTGCTCTATGGTGATGAGATGCGACCACACCACACCACACACACACACACGCACACAAACATACTAGAATGATGACAGTAGTGCGTGTGACTCTTGGTGTTTGGGGTGTCACAACAAACCGAGAGAGTGAGTGAGAGAGAGAGAGAGAGTAAGTGAAAGACACGCTGCAATTAGACTCGAAGTCTGACTCGAGCTACAATGATAGGATTCCACTTGACACGATATGCAAATCAGACGCCCTCCACCTCCCCTCTTGAGTGTGCCAGAATGCAAATTGCCGAGCGGATCTCTCGCAGTGTTGGTGGTGGCGATGAAGAAGACATCGAGAGTCGGCTGTCAGCTGTCATCGCGTTTGCCACATTGAGCCTCTGGTCCCTCTCTCTCTCTCTTGCGTGATGATGCTGATGATGATGATGGTGGTGTAGTTGTGGTGTTGATCATTTCACTGGTCAGTACTGGGGTAACGCGACCAAGTGACACACGCATTGACAGTGCAAGGACTTGGCAACACAATTAGCCCAAAGGTCAACTATGACTGACTATAACACAATGACTAACATCCGGCTCTAGTCAAGCGAGCGCGTGCGTGTGTGTGTGTCGCTAATAACTAACTGAACATTGGGTTTAGTTACATAGATGATGCACAAACATCAGTTGAACTATCAGTCTACCCATCATAGCAATTAGCAATGAGTTTTGTGTGTAGTAATTCAAATAATAATAATATAAAATGACTTAAGATAAAATCGCTTAGCGCTAGTTATGCATGCTAAGTGAGGGTTTGTTTTAGAGTACATCGACGTCATCATCATCATCACCACCAGGAACAGTTGTAGTTAAACCATCAAAACAAATACACTTGCATGTAATGTTATGCAAAGTACCAAAATATAAAGGGGATAAATATAGCGACTATCAGTGCGAGTTGACCAATTGATCTCATTGATGCATGTCAAGTGCGTTGTGCACAGACGAGAGTAACACCAGTCGGTGGGTAAGTACTGAATCACTCTGCGTGCCAGTGTGCAAATGTGTTTGATTAGATTTGTTCCACTCGAAGCCAGTGATGGATGTCATGGTGAGCGAACTATGATGATGAGCCGCGGCACAACGCAAACACATTAGTGTCCGAACGCGTGTGAATGGGCTCGGTGGGACCCGGTGGGCAGAGTAGCTCGAGATGGGCCCCGGATGGATTGAATGTCAATGTCTTGCGCTAGCCTGTCACTCTAATTGGCTAGCTGACGAGTGAGCGTCCCAAGCAGAGTTGACGCAAAAGCTGGATTGAGCCGCCCGGTGGCGCAAGCATATACCGAGCCGAGTCAAGCCCAGCTCAACCGACAAAGTGCCAGTGCCGAGTGACTCGGGTGCGCGAGAGGCATGGCCAATTCGGTAAATTGAGTTATTAATGGAAATTGATGATGTGACTGGGCTCGGTATTGGCTTCGATGCGCAGCACTGACAGCTGCTGCTAATAGAATTTGTCCTCTTAGCTCGCTACATTAGCCACTGTCGGCGTATTGAGAAGACTCAAAATGGGGGGAGTGCGGGGGTGGGCGATTCACTCAGGGGTGGCTCCAATCTGCCGTCAGCAAGGACCGCAAGGCTCAGTGTGTGTTGTGACAAGTCTAGTTTGATGTCATCTCTTGCGCCGAGTGATGTTCAAAGAGTGTCAACTAAGAGGTGCGAGATGAAGAATAAAAAAGTGATTCGAACTCGACAGGCTCCCGGGCACTGCGGACAGTCTTACAAACGGCCAGTCAAATGTCCAGCATATCATCGGCGTTGCGATATCACGCGCGGACGACAAGCCGAGGACAGGTGATGATTGGTGCACATTGGCTCTGTCACCCACTCGCACCCATCATCATTTTAGCAGGACTGTCACTAGCTTTTCTCACCACATCTTTTGGCATTTTTAGTCTCCAATTTCACTTTGCAAGTTATATAATGTAAAATTCAGTGTTATACACATTAGTTACATGATTTTCATTCTAAAAAGAATGTGCATACATTAAAAAATATTTTTTTGTTTTTAAAATGGGAAAATGGTTTTCTTAGTGGTTAATTAAAAATGCCGCAAGTCGATAAATGAGATATCATCTTAGGTTAGTTGATTTACGAGGTACGCAGTGGTGCGCTTGCAATGCCCACAAGTAGCGCGTGGCCTTCCTGGAAATGTCATTTAGCATCTGGTGTGTGTCCTGTCGCCTAAGGTGGCATCTGTTTGCACATTGACACCGTCACCAGTCAGAAGAGGTTCGCTTCGGAGGAAACGCAAAATAAAGCCTCTTGGCGCGACTGTCGTAAACCGATTGTGCCGCCTGGCATCGAGAACTCTCATAACGTGGATTAAGAGACGAGCATCTTTTTCAATCACTACTTTATGGGTTCATTTCCTGCTAAAAAGACAATCGTTTTACGAGGAAACCAAGTTCGCATCGTGGTGAGGGTGACGGCAAGTCATCTGGTGGCATGTCAACTCATCCTTTTGGCAAGCCACTTGGCACATTATCACCTCGGCTCAGCGTGCCTCACAGCAATTTACGAGTTACAACAAGCAAGCTAAAAAGTGACTAGATATACACTAAGAGGATGTCGTTGTGACCCGACATTCATGGCAATATTGTTACTTTAGATGGCAAGATTTGATAAGCGATGCCAACTACTTCGGTTACGCACTGACCATGGAACCATCTGGCCAAATATATAAATACACCTGGGAGAGGCAGATCTTTCTATTTCAATTAAACTTAATTGAATTTGAGAACACTATATGCGACAGGATTAATTAATGTAATTAATATAGTGGATACACTCGTTTCTGCCCTTCGTTGGCGGTTTTTTGTAGTGCAAAGTTGTCAAGCGATGATAGTGATGTGTGTGTGTGTGTGTGTGTGTGTGATGGGTGAGTGGTGGTAGTTCGGGGCATAACATCCATCTATCTTTGCCCACTAATGGAGATGTAGTGTGTCGTGTTGAGATGTCACCACGATCAGATCAAGTTGTATTTGGTGTACTACAAGCAATTCGAGTCAAGTTGGACAAATGGCAAGCGCGACAGCCCCTAGCCACTTGGTGCCCTCGAGCCACATTTTTTTTCTCCGCGCGACCCTCTCAACTAACCGACCAACCAAAACGGGCAAGCGTCTTGAGCAGAAAGAACTCAAGCCCCTCTGGGCACCTTGCCAGGACCGATTGTTAAAGTGGCATGTCATGACGAGTTGCCGACATCAAACCTTTTATGATGCGTTAACGACCTTCTTCCTCGAGCAATGATGATGGTTCACAGAAAAAAGGTTGAGAACCAAGCCAGGACACTCAGTTTTTTAGTGTCTTGACAAAAGCATTAAACACTACCAGGCGCTAACAGGCATCGAGCGATACGATGGCCAGATGTGACTTGTCACTCACATTGGTGCACACAAAAAAGTCATTCGTTTTTTGTGCGTCTAAATTCTACTTGGTCCATTCGGTGCCAATCTCGTTGCATAGTGTGAAGGCATGATTTTATGATTCTCCCATGATGGGATGCTAATGTGAAGTGTGGAACGAGTTCGCACCTGGCCACCGTCACTAACCGATTACGTGACACAAGTGTGCTCACTGCAATCACATCAAACCTAGGACTTAAATGAAATCACCTTACACACCACAAAACCCCTCAAATGCTAAAATGATTGCAAAATTAGCAACATGATCGGATTGGTGTAACTTCATAACCCGATTGTATGACACTCGACTGACGGAAGGGAACAATTAAACGTACAGATTCCAAATCCCACACCAGGCGTTTGATGTGAAAAAGAATTAACAACCTTGAGACGTGTTAGTATTCGCACACTATCAAAAATTCCACAAATAATTAACTTCTTAGATAGATTCAAAAAGGTCGCAAAGGTAATATAATTCTTGCCATCAGACTGACATATATATATTGGTTGATAGTCAAAAGTTAATCATAAAACGTTATAAAAGAGAAGAGTCGTTTGCTCACTAAGACGCTCTCACCAATCAAGCAATGATGGCAATCGGATCTGATAAAATCAATAAAAATGAAATGTTTGAGCCCAGGTGGCAATCAAAGATGATTTTGTTTACTATCCGGGCTTCAGCGTGTCAGGCTATAATCGCATTTCACATTGTTTATGCCAGGTATGTGCTAATCACCCAATGTGAAATCTTACGGCTGGACAAACTATAAGCTCATATTTCTAATTTTTATAAGTTCATTGACCGTAGGATGAAAAATAGCATTTATAATTTTACAAAATAAAAAATTAACGTAAATTAAAAATATCTTAAATTAACTTTTGGTAAAAAACCCAAATGAACATACAGAGACAGCTGGAGATAATTTTGAGAAACCAATGTGTGGAATAAACATAAAATAACTTAACTTACAAAATAAAATTTAACCAGCATATAACTTCTGTTTCCTCTTAATTCTTATATTTAAAATATACAATTTTTAATCCTCAAAATTTTATTTAAAAATCTATTGTATGATTATTATTATTATTACGTTTGTAAGTCAAAGAAAAATTGTTTTCAATACACCCAAAAATGCAATAGAAAGTCTGATAATATTAAATATTACATAAATATAATCTGATTACAAATCGATTGTTGGTAGGTAAATAATAGTTGTCACTGTTAAATACTATAAACTTATTACAATTTCGGAGTGGGAAAAGAGAGAGAAAAGGGGGTTGACTGAAATTGCCCAAATTGGCAGTCAGTTGGGTCCGGTGCAAGACGGTAAAAGAGAGGGAGAGAAGGAGATAGAGAGAGAGAGAGAGAGAGAGAGAGAGAGAGAGAGAGAAAGAAAGAGAGAGAGAGAGGAAGAAAGCGAGAAGAGAGAGAGAGACTCAGTTTAAGATAATAAATCATAGCACCAATCGGACGGAGTTGTGGTGGCGCCAATTCGACTTGCTCAAATCGATCCAACATGTAATTTGGGCGCTTTGCGCGAGAGGAGCGCAACAGTAAAGAAAACTGAAACGTGTGTCGTGCCATTGGTCATCCATCTTGGCGCCCCTGCCACATACCCCCCTCTTGTCTTCCTCCCCCTCCCCCTCTCGTTCACGGTCACTCCCACCAAGTGACTCACGCTTCCTCACCAACTCACTCTCTAATTGGAGTCACTCACGACCCGACTTATTCAATCGATAAAATCTATTATCTTGTGCCCTTGATGATGATGAAGATGAAGGTAAAGAGCGCCTCTGTGTTAGGGTGATTCAATTTCTCTTTCTTACTTACTTACTCACTCACTCACTCATTTTTCTGTGTTTAAATTCCCATTCTCATTCATCTCTAAACCTACCAATTTACCAATCGTTCATAATTTAAGCTTGATTGAAAAATTCGATCGATCACCTCGATCGAAGTGCCAGAGAGGGAGGGAAAGAGAGAGAGAGAGAGAGAAAGAAAGAGAGAGAGAGAGAGAAAGAGAGAGAGAGAGAGAGTGATGCACAAGTGTGAGATGCGCTCAAGCTCGTTGGCGCGTGGTCAATCAAAGTGTAAGATGTGTATGTGAGAGTTCATATTTCATCATGGTGATCATCACCAGACACTACCAGAGACCACATTGCCACTGGCTAGCTCTTTCTTCTTTTTCTTCTTCATCTTCTACTACTTCATACATACTTCCTCGGAATTCGATGAGACCGAGATTTGCGAGAAAACCTTTTCTCAATTTGATTGCAAGATAATCGCTCCATCACTTTTTTCTTTTGTTTCTTACACAGCTTTCTCTCTCTCTCAATTTAGCTTGGTGTGCTAATCGTTCTGGCAACTTACTAAGTCAGATCCCACTTGTCCCGTGGCTTTGACTCATATACATACTCAAAACAAGTACACGGTAATCGTGTAATATTATCGCATAAAATTAACGAGAAACAATTTTAAGCCAATCAACATTACACAACCACAGTGAAAGTGCGCAATTTACAATTATTATAAAAATAATAATTTTATAACAATGCATAATTATATTAAATTTCCTATTTTAAAATTTTAATTAAAAAATCTTATAACAAATATGATAGTTGCTAAAGATTTGCTAGAAATTAAAATTTAAATAATGATTAAGATTTTTGTTGTTGGAAAAAATTGCAATTTGAGCTTCTTGAAGTGATAGAATGAAATGTGAGAGAGAAAAATAATGAAAAAAATCAAACTTATAATAATTATCTTCTGTTATATAAATGGCAAATACAAAATTTGGCAATTTCAATGCCCTATTCTATACTTAGACAATTTCATGTTCTGCCACTCGTCCGTTTTGCACCGTAACAATTACGCAACTTTGACTGTGCTTAACGGAATCGAATCCAATTTTCGTTGTTGTGATTCGAATTCTTAACCAATTCGAATCTAACTTTCTGTATTATGATTCGAATTTTATTTCAATTTGATTTGAATGTTGAGCATAATGTTAAGAATAACTTTTCAAATTCTCATTTAATTTGATTTTAACTTTTGAACTTTTTCAATTCTCACTCGATTCGATTCGAATTTTTTTGCTTATTTCTTCGAACCATGATAACTAGAGTTTGATTTCGGCGGCTTTGCCGCCGTTAATTTACAAAAGACAGACCGCGCTTTAGCCCCGACCTTTTTGTAAATATAATTTTTATTGCATAGAAAAAAAAATTTCTTTTTTTGTTCGGAAAAATTGGTAGGAATTAATTTAAAGTAATAATAAAATCAGTATAATCTAAATTATTATGATTATGATTTTTTGGCGTTACATTGGTGAAGGGGTTTTTAAGCGGCTTGTAGTTTTAACGTTACGTAAGTAAGTGAATGAGTGAGTCAGAAGGTGGGTGAGAGAGAGAGAGAGAGAAAGAGAGAGAGAGAGAGAGAGAGAGAAAGAGAAATAAAGAAAGAGAGAGAGACAGAAGACCACCGAAGGATGGTGCGACCGTGCGAGGTGCTAATTACCATCATCAGGCGACCGATGCCTCGTGAGTGGGCATTGTTCTCTCTCTCACTCTCTCTCTATTTTGCAACTGGGAGCCCTTCACACCTGGTCACACTCGGTCGACTCTGCACACACACACACACACATAGTTGAATTGGGCATCGCGGTAAGCTTTGCTCATGGTATAATTTGAATTTTAAATTCACCACCAAGCCAAAAGCACCCACTGGGCTGGTGTGGTTACCTCTGATCATGGCAACCAAGTCAAGACTCATCTTTTCTCTCTCTCCCTTTTTCCACCATAGTAAAATATGGGCATTGAGCATCAAGTTAAGTGGAACTGGTCGTTGGTCTTCCACAACAAACCGACCAACCCTATACACCGATGGTAGTGTCTCTAATCACTTGATCGGCGTGCCTTCATTCATTCATTCATTCAATTTATCATCGCGCCCAGAAAACCTATGCTTACCCCTAGATTTCATGAGTATAGTTGATGTGTGTTTGTGTGTGCAAGCTATTAATTGGCGATTTAGTGTTAGTGGCATTCGTGGTAGTGCTCCAAACACCACACCAAATCACGAGTCGAACACTCACACACACACACCATCTGTGACCACTGGTCATCATAGCCAAACTGATTCGATTTTTGTTTGATGTATAAATAATATAATTTGAAAAGCTATATTTAAATATCATTTTTACAAGAACGCTAAAGCTAATCTTTTGAATAAAACAGCGGCAAAGCCGATGAGGTTAAACTCGCGTTATCATAATTTGAAGGTTATACAAAAATTTGAATCAAATCGAGCGAGAATTGGAAAAGTTCGAATCTCGAATTTAATTGACGGAAAATTAGATGATTTATGCACGAAATCCAAACAAAATCGGAATGAAAATCAAAATGCAAAAAGTTAGCTTTGAATCGGTTAAGGATTTGAATCAGTTAAGCACAGTGGAAATAGCATAACTCTCACAGTACAAAACAGTACAAAATACTAAAAAATGACAGAACATAGAACAATTCGACCATAGTATTCATTAATATATAGGAAAGATATTAGTAATAAAAATAAAATATTACTTATTATTATTTTTTCATTACATTTGCAAGTTTTTTAAATTAGAGATTGTGTTTAGGATTCGATATGACGTTGAATAGACTCAAAAAATGTGAAAAATGCAAGCTAATTTCCAACTAAAGCACTTAATGATATATAATCATGATTTATTAATTAGAAATGATCCTTGTTTAATTGTTTTATAATTTTATGGTTGATTTGAATTGAATGCGTGAGATATGCAATTAAATATCTACATATAATCGTTGATAATTTCTAACTCTAATGACGCGACCTAATTTACAATTACGGTTTCATTAATTAAAAATAATCAAAATCTAAATATTTAATTATATTTATGCTTAAAAAATATCTTGCAAGATAACGACGAAAATTTAAAAAATGCTGACCGAGTTTTACAATCATGATCTTTTAATTAAACTATCTAAATTTTTAAATCAATAATAGTTATATTTACCGCATGCCAAAACAACTAAGCTAAGTTTATTTTGTGATATGTTTTTTTCCTTTTGACAATTTGATAGGATTCTTGGTAATCCTACTAAAGTAAGTCCTGTCAATCATAAAAATGTAATACTATAGAAGTAATCGTATTTGATAATGTGTGCTCTCAAAAAGATGAGATATCTACCACGCGTGGTATTCAAGTGGCTTTTTATCGATCTTGATAAAAAAATATTGACTTTATTGGGTATATTGTTGCTAACCAAAGGATTTATTTAAAGTACCACAAGAAGAACTTAGTTGTAAAGTGCAATCCTTCTCGAAGCCATAAAACAGTATTTAAAGCATCGGTCGATACGATTTGTGGCATCCTCTCTGGAATCATACGAACTGAGCAAAGCTGATTAACAATGAAGACAATCTGTCTTGTTTTTGCTTTCCTGGCCGTGGCGGCGGCACATGAGATTCGCATACACAACAACTGCAACCACCCTGTTTGGCCTGGCTTGCTCAACAACCCGGGCAAAGCACTGCCACAAAACGGTGGATTTCACCTAAACGCCAAACAAACTCACTCGTTCCAAGTACCCGCTGGCTGGGCCGGTCGCATCTGGGGCCGCACCAACTGTGATGCTCATGGTCACTGCCAAACTGGTGATTGTGGTAAGAACTTGCCCCCAATTTGAAGTTTATTTGTTTGAAATTTCTTATATATTTATGAATAATATAGTCGTGATTTTCTATGTTCTATGTTCTGTCATTTTTTTTGTATTCTGCTACCCTCGTTTTTATACTGTGAGAGTTACGCTACTTCCACTGTGCTTAACCGATTCAAATCCAACTTTTGTTGCTGTGATTCGAATTCAATCACTGATTCAAATTTAACTTTTATTGTTGTGATTAGATTCTATAACCGATTTGAATCAAACTTTCTGTGTTATGATTCAAATTTTATCTCGATTTAGTTTGAATTTTTTGCATAACACTTCACATTATGATAACTTAAGTTTGACCTCGCTGACTTTACAGCCGTTTTTGTACATGAGACAAACGGCGCTTGTATGGCTCTCTTGTAAAAATATGAGATATAATTGACATTGATTTTGTGAACAGGTAACAAGATCCAATGCCATGGAGCGGGTGGCGTGCCACCGGTCAGCTTGGCGGAATTCACACTTGACGGACACGGAGGTCAAGACTACTATGACGTATCGTTGGTCGATGGTTACAACCTGCCGATGCGCATCGAGCCTATCCAAGGTACCTTCCACAAGAAGTCCAACAACCACTTTGACTGTGGCCACGCGGGTTGCCACTCGGACATCAACACCCACTGTCCACACGAGTTGGCAGTGAAAGCTGGCGGACACACTGTAGCGTGCAAGTCGGCTTGTTTGGCTTTCAACACCGACGAATACTGCTGCCGTGGCGCTCACAACAAACCACAAACCTGCAAGAGTTCCCAATGGAAGATTAACTACCCGGCTATCTTCAAGAAGTCCTGCCCGGATGCCTACAGCTATGCTTACGATGACACCACTAGCACTTTTACTTGCCACAGTAGCCATGGCACCAACTCTGGTTACATCATCACTTTCTGCTAAGTTTTGCGTTGATTCACAATGATCTAGTTTGGTAAAAACAATTTATATAATTATTTACAAATAAAATTTTTAATTTAAAATCAAATTTTTGAATTTGTTGATGGCATTTTTCTTAACTCAAGTTTATAATTTATAACTTGATATAAAGGTAAAATATTTTTTATGGCAGTGATGAGTAAAGTCAATTAATTTTAATAATCAATTAATTTTTATTTAGAGTTTAACGTGTAGCCCAAAAACAAAATTTTAAAAAATGTCTCGCTTAAAATTTTACCTAAGTTTATGGGTTAAATTAAAAGTTCTACATTTTATAAATTCCTAAAAATTAAGATTTATTATATTGGATGCTTCGTAACACCATACGCTTGCGTAAAGCATAAATTCAAACATACATATATCATAACGGCTTGTGGGTTAATGAGAGAATTAAAAAACCCGTTTACAGGAGGTTGAATGCTATTTTGGCGTCGGCAAGATGTGTTGAGAAATTAAACTCAAAGCTAATGCTTTTCTTATCTCGTTGTAAATGTTTGATAATGTTGTCGTTTACTTGCCATGTTGGCGCTTGTTGATATGATATATGTGATTTTTCTAAATTCAATTGCACACAACAACAAGTTGGATTGGACTCCCATGGAATCCTGTTTAGATCATCAATTTAATCCATCTATTTAAAGATTTTTCACTCAATTAAACTAGATCTACCAATTGCTAATTTCCGTAAGTCTTGTGATAGGAAAGTTCTTTTTTGTTTGTTTTGTTTTGATAAGCCTAAATCCTTGTTGATAATAACATCTATTAACTTAAAATAGATTTATCAATTATTGGAATTATGTTTTTAAAAGATATGACATAAGAGGTGTTTGCTTTATAAAGTGGGTAAGATGTGAGCTAAACTGCAAGGAGCAAGTAGAATGGAGGCAAATTTTCAATTTATATTTTTGGCCTTTGTGGTCGGAGTTGTGACGAGTCACGAGATTCGCGTGGTTAACCACTGTCATTTTACAGTATGGCCTGGAGTTGGCGTTAACCCTGGCTATGTGATACCGGCAAACGGTGGCTTTAAACTTGATCCAGGACACTCCAAATCGTTTCAAGTTGGCCACAAATGGGAAGGCCGTGTATGGGGTCGTACCAAGTGCGATGCTCATGGTCACTGCGAAACAGGCGATTGCAGTAAGTATTTTTTTAATTGGATTTTGACATTTAATCTGATACTACAGTGTTAAAAATAATGTTCTGTTATAATCCACCATTAACCCTTTCTCTCTCGAAGGCGCTATCGGGACGTATGTGTCTCGTTCTTTCAATTGGGGATATAAGGCTTATCTTTTACTAATAATCTTTGGGATCGAAAGGGTTAAACACGTTTTGGGTTATAACTCGATAAATCTTTGTGATAAACTTTTAATTTAAAAATGTAAGTTTATAAGCAGACATTTTGGAAAATCAATGCTTATAAGCTGAATTTTTTGAAATCGTAGAGTTATAAGCCAACTTTTCTTAATTGTCATCTTAAAAGTTGTTTTTTTTAAATTGGAAGGTTATAACCAAAAACGTGATCAATGTCAGGTTATAACTAGAGAGTATTTTGAACAGTGTAATAAAACAATTGTATATGGTAGACCACCAAATTGGGTGTCGAGTTTGGGGAGCATGGCCTGCCAGTTTGGCGGAGTTCAAGTTTGACGGATGGCACGATCAGGACTACTACGACATAAGTCTTGTGGATGGCTTTAACTTGCCACTGAAAATAGAACCCATTCCTGGTACGTTCCACAAGGCAAGCAACAGTCACTACGATTGCAACGCGGTAGTGTGTAAGGCTGATATCAATGGGCAATGTCCGCATGAGTTGCAAGTCAAAGCAGGAGGCCACACGGTGGGTTGCAAGAGTGGTTGTGCCGAATTCCGTACGCCAGAGTATTGCTGCACCGGACATTATGACCGACAACACTGTGGCAAGACTCATTGGAAAGTAGATTATCCCGGTTTCTTTAAACATCGTTGCCCAGATGCCTACAGCTTTGCATACGATGATGCAACCAGCACGTTTGCTTGTCGTGCCAGTGGAGGTCATACCTCGGGATACATTGTCACATTCTGTTAATTAATTTTGTCACGCAATAAACAAGTGTGCAAATTTACATTACAAACCAAATATGACTACAAATGATTTATCAAGGTGTCAGGTAACGTGTTTGTTGTAGTGGTCAGCGTTGTCCAAAGTACCACAAGCGGTAAACTGGCCACTGAAGCACGACTTGAGATGATGATGATGAGTGTGCAATGAGGATTTTGTCCGATGATAAATGCAGCGATTATTAGCAATAATCATACTTGCAAGAGAGAGAGAGAGAGAGAGAGAGAGAGAGAGAGAGAGAACCGGGTGGCTGAAATGCCCACTACCGACTTCACCGCTTCTGCTGTTGCAGGACTGCGATGCCCCCTTAATTGCCTCTAATTGGCCAAATGCAACAGGCGACTTCAATTTGACGTTGACTCGCTTCACTACCAAACATATGTCTACTCAATCAAAATACACCACTTGCTTTTCTCTTTCACTGCCAACTCTTTCCGTTTATCATGTAACACATTATATGTAACTGCTCGCAAATTAGCGATCACATATCTTTTAAATATGTTTTTTCTGAGAAAACAATTTTCGCCATGATGATTATCAACTTTAGTTTTTCAAAACCTTGTCATCTTTACACACTGCTTGGCTTGTCGCTGTTCTCTTTTAGACATAATGATGATTTTGTTCTTGCTGCTGCCGATATATTGATTTAATTTTATAATAATAATTTGCCTCCTGAGTGACTCTGATCAAACACTGATAGCGAAAGTCGCCTGTAGGGTGTGTTCGTGTGTGCTCAACGCACTCATGCTTTGAAATTGTCGGCGAGTCGACCGATCGAGTCGGGCCGGGTCTTGTGCAATGCGATGGTCACTATCGAATTCACTTGAACTATGTGTGGCTATGTGAATTGATAATCAGTATGAGTTTGTCTAGGGTAAGAGAGAAAGAGAGATCACCGATGCCGCCGCTCTAGGCAATTGAACCAGCCCTATCTCTCTCTCTCTCTCTCTCTCTTTCCTTCGCTCTCTCTCTTTTTCATTCTCTCCCTCTCCTTCTCTCTCCCTCCCTCTCTCTTTCTCTGATCCTACAGCAAAGTATCTCAACACACACACCTGATGACTCTGATGATGACCTCTACTTTTCTTTCTTTCAACACTGGAGAATTTTTAATAGATTTGCTTCTGAACTTTCAATAGTGATGATGATGACGTTAATGCTGATTTTTCCGTGGTGGAAAAAGAGGAAAAAAATAACACACTCGATGCCTGCTCGAGATATCGCACTAATTGAGATATCACACACACAGGTTGATCCGACAAGTGTGTGTGGCTCGTGTGCTTGATGTGTGGCGCGACATAGCCTAGCCTCCATCTGGGTTTCATCTCTCATACCTCTCTCTCTCTCTCTCTCTCTCTCTCTTACTCTCTTACTTTCTCTCTCTCACTTTCTCTCTTACTTTCTCTCTCTCACTTGCTCTCTTACTTTTTATATCAGTCATAAATTATATTCTAACATTAACCTTGTCATTTATTTATTATTTTTTGTACATATATTTACATCATTCTGCATGGCTAATTCTGTGTATGAGTATATTGTACAAAGGTATATATGTAAATATGTACAACATGGATATGTGTATGCATATGAATGGTGTGTGTGTATGGTTGTGAGTATTGCTGTGTATATCTGTATATTATTTTATTATTTTACATTTTTAATTTTTGTCCTACATAGCAGGCTTTGTTTCTACATAGGTGTCATTATCATTATAAACTATTTTTTTATCATATCGGGATGTAATGTTGTGTGTGTATATGCGTACGTATGTGTATATATGTATATGTATGTATATTTCTATACTAATTTATTTAATCATTATTACATATATTAGCTTTTCTATCAGCAGGCTCTCGCAGGTTTTTCACACTCCCCTTGAATCTCGTGTGGGTTTTTTCCCTGCATTGGGATTTTTCGTCAAGAATGAGTCAAGTATTCTTACGTTTTTCCCACAAACTTGTAAATATCTTTCTACACGGTTAGTAATTGTAGTACCGTTTGGTCATCAAAATTTTGACGGGTTTCTCGAAATGGATGGGATGACCTTTGACCCGAGAGTGGAAATGCTCAGGTCGGTGGCATAGGGTCACGTCACATGATCCGAGGCCAATTTTCAATGCTGTCGCACTATTCAACACGTGTTTACTCTGTTAAACGTTAGGAAAATCATTGTTTTTCACAAATGATTCAGATCAAACCGCACATTGAATCATAAAATCATGAATGGCTATATTTGAATAATCGACTTATCAGCTGAACTTTTCTTAAAACTTGAACGTGTTCAAACTGTTTGAACATCAGGAGGATTTAATCATTACCGGAGTCAAATCAGAGATATGTACGCAACGTATTGAATGTGTATTGAGGTAGTAATGTAAGGTACGATTAAATTTTTGTCAAATCAATAATTCAAGGGAAAAATTTCATGAAAAACTTCAATTGTTGTACAGCCATCGTATTTTTACTTCTCGGCCTTGGTTACGGTTGTACTGGATGATTTTTCTCTGCAGTGTTTATTTTGAGTTATTTAAGAGTAAAAACCCAGAAGGCAACTAGATGGATATAGATATCTAACTCATGTCTATAGACGTATATCCATTGAAGATCTACCAATGCATATCTATAAGATATTTTATAGTTATACATGTAATAGACACTTCTCAAAATATATCTATTAGATATATTTGTGAGCCACTCTAGTTTTTCTGATTTTTTTATTGAGAAGGGACTCGGGGTAGCCACGTCGGAGGAGAGAGGAGTGAAGATTGGAGAGGA
>WURS02384419.1:0-17271 GCA_011762765.2 Rhinocypha anisoptera
AATTAGCTAAACTTGATATATTCGTTCCTTAGCATGCGCGATGGCCCCTGACTTGACGTGACGTGCCTCTTATCGCCAGGGCAAGAGGCGTCTAATATTTCTTCCGACTTCCGAGGTGCCCGGTACGGATCGTTTACAACCTGCCGGGAGGCTTAGACCCTTGGAACTTTGTTCGGGAAAGTGTTTCTGTAAAAAATACGGAATCCCGACGGTTTCTGAATAATAAATCTTAAAATAATTAGTTTTAAATCCCTTAGTTGAATATAGCTTGGATTTTGATCTTGGGAGCAATGAGGATTGTGATTCAAGAACGCAAGACAAACCCATTAGAAATGCTAAGGGTGAAGTGTGGTGTTCAACACGTTGGAACTTCATCTTTCGTTAGGGCCTCTTCATCTATTTAAGGTCTGACAAGAGAGTTGACGTAATATTACGAAAAGGAAACACTTTCCACTTTCCATTTCTTAAAAAAAAATTTAATCCAACAAGGTTCGGTGTACCACGCTGTTTTCAAGTTGAAAATTCCGTAGTACACCGATTATAGTAAGAATTAAAAAGTTTTTACCAAGTGGAAAGTTTCAAGTGTTTCTTTTTCATAATATTATGTATCGTTTCCACCACTTCACACATGAACCTTGTATTCTACAATATTTCTCTTCTCTCTTTCGTCATTGCCATCTCGCTACAAGCACTCGTGAGGATTTCGTGACAAGCAAAATGTCAGCTCACCTGTTTCCTTCGAAGTCGCTCGGTTCGCGTCTGGCGGTTGGTCGGATTCCCGTGGAGATCACCTTCGGGCAGTTCCGACCTGTTGTTCCGTCGAGAGGGGGGTTCTCAGGGACCCACGCTTTCTCCTCTTCACCCGCTGGAGTGAGGAGTCCTCTGTGGAAATACGAATCAAACGGTAGAACGATTAACCGTAGACGAGATTTCATCTGCAAACATAAATTGGTATGCGAGTTGCCTCAAGGGATGACCCCCTAGGTTACCGGATGTTTAACGTAGCTAATCTCTTTGAGCTGCGTACATAATCGCGAGATGTTTTTTTCGGGCGTTTGGCTCGAAATTAAAAGAGTTCCACATCTGGAGTCCAACTTGAACGCAGTGAGGTGCCTTTGAGATTCGTTCAGTAATACTGTATTTATTAATGACTGACTCCGAATTTATGATAAATCAATCGAAAGACTACAAAAAAATATTTTCCTAGATTTTCCCGGTTATCCTAGATTACTTTCGTGAAATTTACGCGGATGTGCAGTGCGTGATGTAAATTTGTTTACGTGCTTTTACCGAGGAAGTACACCTTAATTATTCGCGTAATTTCCCCCTTCGCATAATTTCTCCATTTATTCTAGATTTTAAAGGAAACATTTTCAAAAATAAGTTTTTCCCCCATTATTCTACACCCACCCTTTACGGTTTTACAATGAGGGAATCCCATGTCGATAAAAATCTCTTTACCTATTTATTACTAAAGTGCACTAGGTTTTCAAACAAACAACCGTCGCTAAGCAAGTGTATAGAAATTTTCCATGAAAAAAATCATTTGATATGCCTAGGACCTACCAATTGCCGGTCATGTTTGCTACCGAGGAACACACCAAACTTACTTTATGACGACGAGAAAGACGGCGAAGAATTTTTATCGGATTGGACCCGATGTGAATAAATGATCATATACACCTTTCACGAAATAATAGGATTCTTTTGTTTAAAAGAAAGTTATATACTAGGCACAATTATGAACATGCTGTTTGTGTATTGTTTGTTTAAGAATTCGTTACCTCCTGGGATTCTGGAGCGAGATACAGTGGCCATAATGATGCGCAACAAGTAAATAATTAGACTGGTACAAGTACGTTGTTTACAACATTTTTTTTGTCACTGTCGTTCAGTTGTGTTACAAAAGATGGCAATATTCGCCTCTTATTTACAAGTACACAATATTTTAAAAAATATTAATGGTTATGGCATATATTTCCCGCACGATTCTTATGCAGTTTGGAAATTATAGTGGGGATAAGTTACGCGAGCAAATACAGTAGTCTGTAGGTTGAACATCGTCAGCATTAATTACTGCATTTCTTAATGGCAGCACGTTAAGAGGACGTCGTGAGAACGATGAAATCCTGAAAACGAGTAATGATTTTCATCTCTGAGTACTGATGTTGAGACTTGGGTCACCTGTCTTAGAATGTTCAAAGAGAGGAAGGTTAGAACGTGGATGGCTTCTTGATGAACGTCCATGGTTTCCCAGGTTGCGCGGCGCAAGCGTTCGTCTACGCTGGAACGCTCAAACGCAAACATATTTTTCCCAGGGTCGCAGAAGTGTAGGCGGTGAGGAAATACAACAGAAGCAGATGGTATCACAAAACATAAAAATATATATATAAACATAGGAATAAAGCTGCGAGGTGCCTGATGAATTCCTCGACACAATCGTATCCCCGAAACGGAAATGTGGTGGACTGCACCCGCTTCGATTTCGCAAGAAATGGAGATATCCTCTACGCGCGCTACTGGAGATGCGACACGCGACAGATATCCGCGAGGATTGCTTCCGAACATTTTCACAACGGTAAACTGAATCTATGTGCCCCACGTGGTGGTTGGGACGTAGCCCGACAAGACGAAATGCGATTTTTGTGAGTGGCAGGTCCAATCTTTCCTTTTTACCTCTCTGCTTCAAGTATTCAGTATACATTTAATATTATTTGGGGAAACTTACCTACTTCTCTATGTCTTGAAATATATTTTAAACTCTTAATTCTTCCACACATATATGAAAAAATTTAGTTGTCACGTGTCTTAGAATTTATCAGACATTTATTTCAAAAATTTAAATTAATAATTGGAAAAAAAACAAGTTTTAATCATTTCAAAATGGATACTTGATTATTCTTCCATAAAGTCTCGCCTGAAACTAGTAAATATTTTCTTTCTTTTGTTAATGCAGGTTTTCCCTAATGCTCCTGCCTATGACTACTATTACTTTCTCCAAGAAGGCTACTTAGCGGATGTTACTTTCTATATCTTCTTGTTTATAGTTGGCACTGATGTGCGAAACGATGATTAGCAATATTATACATCAAGTTAGGAGGACATATCACTGTAATCAAATGGAAGACTTCAATTATTTGGGCAAAAATTAAGGATTAATATGGGGAGAGTACAAAATAAATTAGGAGGAGTGTTAGGTTATCTTTTGGAGCTGATGAGGTATCCGATAATGAAAACATGAAGGGAGAAAAATGAGCGGAAAAATTCTTACGGAACTTAATAACGCATATTTCAGAAAGCGTCTTTAAGGAAAAGGATTAAGTTTACTTTGAAGGAAAGAATGTCGGATAGTATAAAGATAATCGTAGAGAAGAAGAGAATAACGGAGAGGAAGATAAATAGGAACTATTTGGTTTGGTGGTGAAAGAGAGGAAAACGTTGGAGTGAATCGAAATAAAACATAAATCTCATTACCACTTAATAATATCTGCTAGAAATGTTAAATAGTAATTCGATTTTGTGAACCATGTTAAAAGGTACTTAATTACATAATCGAAACAGGGAGGAAAATAATATGCGTCTTGGAAGGTACTAAGTAATTTAGAAGGCACCTTGGATGCTATCTTAGATATTAACTTGCGTATTTAGAAATTTTAGATCCTTGGAATCCGGAAACCAAGTACCTCAATTAGATAGGGTCGCTGAAAATCCTGTCCCTAACTCGTAGAATACTTAATGTGTAATGTTATACTTCCATCTTACACAATCGTCGAGGGATATAATAAAAGAACTGTTCTCCCTGAATAAATGAGAAAATTCATCAGATTTTTACCAGAATCTATTTACTTTTATTGTACCAGAATGTATTTAGTATTTACTTATTTTATAAAGTAAACATTTGAATAACTTTCGCCCGTTACTTTTTAACTTGTGTTTACAAAGTTTCTATTCCTCTGTTGTCCAAGTTCTGCTGTAATTAAGTTGCTTCGACCAAAGAGAAGATATTTTTCAAACCGGAACCCAAGTTATTTTTCGCTTTTTAGGCCCGATCGCACCCTTTCGTGCAGCGTAAGCTATTAACCGCTTACGTGGCGGTACCATGCCATAGAAAGCAAACAAACGGTTTCACTGAGGAAGGACGTATCCTCCAGGATACCATGTTTCTTATTTTCACTTGAGCTAAATATAATATGCATTCTAAGGATCTAGAGTTGAGGAGGAGTATGAGATGAAGAGAATGAGACGTCTCTCTGTAGATGAATAAACATATGTAATGACATATGAAAATGAGAAATTTTCACAGAAATTTTCTTAGAAAATGATATCTTCAGCACCTACAAAAAGTAATATCGCCTCATGGCATGAAACACTCTAAATACAAGAAAGGGTAGTCATTAAGACTACCTCTGGTATTCTACCTTGATACTACAGTGTCAAGCAGTCGTAACTTCCGGAAACTGTCGCAGTTAGAGTTTTTTTCATTGCTTCGTTGTACCCTTCATGTTTTCCTTCTAATATTTTAGTTGAAGTTTGAAATTGAAGTGTGGCATTCCCCAGATTCAGTCAGACAGGTTCCTTTATCTTTGACTATCACCGATATAAATAAATAACCGATGATCTTCTTCACTTCGCGAAAATGAAATTACACAAAACTCAAACACAAATGAATGCTGTTGAAATTTTCACGCCGATTTAATAATCTCTTGGAATAAAAAACATAAAATAATGAACAAGAAAATTCACGATAGAGTCTGATGCTAATAGCAACAAACCTGAAAAACTTTACTGTCACCTCGTGGTAATAAGAACTTAAATAATTTATTTACTCGATACCAACCAAGGTGCGGTTGTACTACTTCAGTTGAATACGATATTTCTCATAATAGAAGTAGTAGTACAAGTATTAAAAGTATTTTTACAGCAGATTATCTTCGGAAGGTATTTAATATCAATGCAAAAAATGATTTAATCCAGATTCGTAAATACTTTCCGTAGTTTTTGAGAAAGTGGTTCCCAAATTCCTGATATTTTATTACCAATATTTCCCAGTAAATCTATAGCAAATAAATTCCACATTAAAAGCTGCTTTAAGAGTGTTATAACACTTAATCAGTATTCGGAAATTCATGCGAATCATAATTGGCTGGAAAATTTGATTACGAATTGCAATTTTCTTAAATTGTCCCTCATGTGACTACCAAATTAGTTAATCGAAGCTGTTTATTCCTAATACTCTCTCCTCGCAATTTTCTCCATGTTTATTCGGGTAATAGTAAGTTAACATGTGAGGAGACTTACAGATAAAGCCATTTTTGCGCATTAAGGAATCGCAGGGAAATTTGTAGAAGTTTTGGGGTCAAAAAGCATGTGGGGAAAAATTTAGATAGTTCAGCTGTAGCCTTCTCATAACGAAATATACCGGATAATCATTTCACATGGTACGCTTTTAATCATAATTCTTCCACGACCCGTCATAATTTGCTGCCTCCGCGCGTGTAACGCCGGCCTTTGTATGATATGAATACAAAGACATGGACTCAAGCTAAGAGTAAAAGTAAACTTAGGCCAACCTTTTTGGGAAATTCTATAGCGGAAGCTCTATACTAATTGTAATTGAGATTCACTTGTCAGGTTCAAGTTAAAGTAGAGTGTAATTCTTTTGTTTTACTTTCATGCAATGCAAACTGAACCCATGAATTAAAATGTTTGAAAATTAATTCGTCACGTTACGGGAAAGTATTCATTCATTACTTCCCATCTTGTTAACTTGTAAAAAAAAACATTGGATTTTATTTCGAAATTCTCCTTAGGACGGGACAAAGCAGATATCGCGAAGCCGCCGCAGAATTCGCCACGGGCGGAAAGCCGGTAAATGAGGCGACCCTCTCACGTTTAACTCTCTCCGTCTCCTGCCGACGTCCGTACCGGAAGGTATCTTGTCTCTCACCCCCCTCCCTCCCTCCATCGCTCCCTCCACCCCCCACAGCGCGCACCGCAGAATCCCACAATGCATCACCATCGCTCCTCCCTCCACCCTCTCCTTCCCCTCCTCCTTCCCCTCCGACCTTTCCCCCCTTCTCCTCTCCCTTCGCCGTCTCTCCCCTCCCCTTTCCCGCCTCCTCAGTGTTGCCGCGAGCGTTGAAATCCCCCGTTTGTTTGTTGTGACACGCCGGCGAATATTTTCGCGAGCATTTCGCCAACGCCAAAGCAGTCGCCAACCTTTCACAAACACGTTGGAAGCAGAGATTCTCTCGTCCGTAAAGGCCGGCGTACTCATACATAAGGTAGTCGACTGATCCATTTTAAAAGATCTACTAAAGCGAATTACGCCTACGCCATTAAAAAAATAACTCGGGATTTCGGTCACAGTATTGGCTACGCTCTGGCCAGCTCATACAAATTGCCCTGGCAACTAAATTTAAGTTGAGCAATTGAATTGAAATAACCGAATCCACGTTACGACTAGGTCGATGGGTACAGCTTGCTTAATCCGTATTCCACTATGCGATCGCAATCACTCATAGATTGCTTCCAATCGCTCGGACTCACGACGGTCGTGATATAGCACGACGGGTGTGCAATCTCTTCGATTGGAAGAGGTATGTTTTGGACTAGATACCAAAAAAAATACGATTGTGGCCCTAAATGCCGGAAAAGAATGGAATATCTATGTCCGGAAAGAAATTATGAAACCTGAACGACTGTTGCGCCTATTGTACGCTCCCAATCGCAAGGGAATAGGAAGTTTCCCATTCGCTTGAGGACGATACATACGATTCTCAATCATAATCTTTCCAACGATGGCACTCGTAGAGCGAAATACGGCCTTAAGACTCGCATTACACTGATCGGCATTGAACTTGCATAGTACCCCATTTGATGAATGCAACAGTCAACGTTTCTGGTTTACTACAAGCCAACCTCTGTTGATGATGGCCGCTTTAGAAAATCTAAGACACTTTGCGCAACCTTATCATCACTTATCATCAACGCTGCGACTCTAAGCCGATACTTAGATGGATAAGCCATGAAACAGATGCAGAAGCCGCGCCTCGCGAGAAATTTGAGCCCTCCGCCGAAGGGCAAACATTTCCTGGACATTTCCAACACCCCGCGTACGAACTACCACATGCCTCATGAACGCGTGCCATGAAAGCACCACCCTAATTTCCAATTTGGCCAACGAGTGGCATTGGTATGCGCTTGATGCATGCCGTAAAAGAGACAGCGAGTGAGACATAGAGCGCGGTTACATCTATGACGAGTACAACAAGTTTTACGAGGCGAGTCCGGAGATTTTGAAATCCATTAACAGAGTAGTTCTTGACATTTACCCTTCTTTACCATGTGCCTGCGGAATCAGCCCTTTACTCTAAGAGTTTATCATGTCTTGGTTTCCTCGGGGTGTATATCACAATAATTGTATGCACGCAAGGAGGAAAACAAGACTATAAAAACATAAAGACGGGAAAAGGAGCATGTGTGATGCCTCTTAAAGGAAGACAGCTGGAAAAATAAGATGCATGTTTTTATTTCCAATATCAATCTCAAACTTGAAATAAACTACGGGTTTAACGCTGTTTCGTTGCAACGATCATAAACTTTAGACATGAAATTACGAGAGATGAGAAATCACTCGTGATATTGGATCGCGTAAGTTATTGTTGAAAGTATTTAATAAAAAAGTGTTTGTTTCCCAAACTTCAAAATCAAATGACATTATGGCGGTTTATATTCGGCATGTAGGTCAGTAACGCTATTCAAAACTCGTTCACGGATTAAACGATCTTTCTCTTGAGTAAAAAGTAGTCCCATTTTATAAGGGCCACATTAGTGGCCATGACAAATGCAGTAGATCCTACGTCTTCTGCTTTAATCAGGATTAAAACATGAAAGATTACGGACTATTTTCCGATATATCATAGTTTAACGATGATTTCCGGACAATAATTATTCATATCAGCCTCAAAAGAATTTCCAATAATAAGCGTGATTTTTCCTAATTCCTGTCTTCAGAACATTATCCTATAGAGATGCAACCGACGTCACGGGTTCGAAAAAGACTTTCATATCATCCCGTGACATTATCGCTCGAAGGGGTAGGAGATCCATTGAATTATTATCCATTATTTTTTTACTAGGGTGAAAAATTAAATGATGATATCAATCGGAAATCTATCCATAACATTTTTTTATATAAGCCACGTGACATCAATTACGATGTAGAAGATTTAAATGTCGACGTCGATACTCCGGGATATATTCATTGTTCACATTTGTCACACTAAAGATCTGCACAACAAATCAGAGCTCACAAAACGGCGCGGTATCTTCGCTTTTTATAATTCCATGTGGTGCTGCGAATTTCTAATCGAAAATCGATCGATCTCTCAAAAGAGTGAGAGAGACTTGGGGCCCCGCATCAACCGTCTGACGATGGAACAAGGCGGAGATTTCGTAACGCTCGAACGAGGAGAGACGCATTGTGAGGCATCTAAACAATGGGGAAGTCGGAGTTCGACGTGTCTTAACAACCTTTTGGTGCCAGCACGTCCGGTTCCTTGGATCAAGATAGACTAAATTGACTTATTAAACAGATAAGACTGCATTGACGGAAATGCAAACGTGTTGGCGTTCAATTATACAATTACACTCCTTGCGGAGTTTCCTTCGCTATCGTTACTTCAAGGAATAGATTTGACCTCCCGGGGTTTGGACGCGTAATTCATGTTCTTAATGCAGCGAGGGGGTGGAGTTTGTAGTTGAAGCAAGTGAGGTGAAAATTATTCCCACAGCTCGAGTAGGCGATTTCGTTCACCTGATGGAAGGAATCCACGTGGAATTCGTGATTTCAAGTTCCGGCATACAATTTTCGGGAACTCGGTAATTCTCTCGATTCCGGGTCAGGGGATCAGACCATCAATACTTTCAGACTGTCAATAAGTCAAAATTGGAGAGCAAGCAAAGTCAGAACCTTGGAAATAACCACTTATATCATTATTTTTATTATCATTATCATTTTTAGCACATATTGGTAGACGACGTGGTAGTCCAGTGTGTAGAGTGATTGGCTACTGACCGGGGGACCCGGGTTCGAGACAGGGTGACGACCCTCCGGACACCTCCAGCTAAACCCAAGATGAGTGATTTTTCGGGTACCACATCTTCGTGGGAAAACCACGAAGGCACAGGGAAAGGGACCGGCCCCTCTACCCTGATGTGTGAAATTTCCACACGCCGTGATCTTAGTACTAGGTGAGCTCTACCCTCACTTAACATACCAACCTTCGGGTTGATCACTGTGGTGGTGGTATCATTATTTTTCACGATCATGGTTTCAGCGTCTTTGCAACGAAACCATGGTCGCGACACAAAACAATAATATGGAATAATTTGGAAATTGCCAAGGTTCTGATTTTCCTGGTACTTTAACAATGATAGATTTCCAAAGCGTTACGCCTGAGACTGTTTCTTAAAATACCCATGCCAACCGTTACAAAGCTATCCCCTTATCACTTCTATATATGAAGCAATATTAGTATTATATACTGTGTACTAATACTATACGTCTATAGAAATCAACACATCCCACAGCAGGATAAGTAGAAATTGTAGAAATATTTCGCTATATGTAAAATGAAAAGAAAAATAATATATAGCGATAGAAAACTCATCTATTGCATTATAATACTCATTAAATGAGAATATTTTGGAAACGTTTAACCTATGGCTAATATAAATCCGCACATAGTAGGGATTAGGAAGATATGATGAATGAGATGTCCACTAGTTCAAATGTTATTGTACATGTCATTTTTAAAGAATAAAATTTCTTTAAAAAATACTACCCCATAAAAAAGAATAAAATGCTATACCATAAAACAACTGGAACTTACAGCGATGGTACAGAAGGAGATGTGAATCGAATATGTCCTCAAAAATGAGTGTGATAAAATAATCGGAATTAAAAATAACGTCGTCTCATTAACGCATACTTGCTTATTGAGCAAAATTTTATTACTGGTAAAATCGTCTTCATTGTGGTTAAATTGTGTGTAAGTTTTTTATTAATGAAAAGGAATTTTAGAACATAAGTAGTATAGAACAATCGTATTCAAACTGCGACAGAGGTGTTTAAAATTACCCACTGCCTAACGCCCTTCCGTTGCTTCAGGGGGTACTCCTTCGACGTGGAGGTAAACGCATCTGGTAAAAAACTGCCCCCTTGGATTTTTATATAGGCATCCAGTTCCTTTATTTTATTTTTTTTACAGTGGTATCACACAGGAATTAAACCCTAATTACATTCGACAACGGGCTTCACGAGTTATTTTCTCCGCCTTTTTAATGATGCGTCACGCTTGAGACTGTTTCTTAAAATACCTACGTCAAGCATTACAAAGCTTTGTTTAGCTCCAATTACAAATGCCTACGACTGCATCTCAAAGCATTCTTCTGCACAACATTTCTTTGACTCGTCGTTTTTCCTAATTCTTTCTAATGCGGTTGTGGGTAAAATATAGACTCTTTTTTTAGATTGTGGTGTGCATGCGAAAGGAAATAATAAACTTTGTAGTCGGGATGGCCGAAATTCTGTTATATCCACCTATCTGTGTATGAATTCAGCAGCCTCCATTCATGTGAGTGAAGGTGGATACCACAGCAACACTCACTCTACGCGTGGTAATAGTTCCTTAACGGATGCAGCACTGCGATTTGGAAGACAGGGGAAATCCACCAACCATATCAGTGTTTAGAGCAGTATTTATCAGCCATCTCATTGAAATGTCGTGTTATATGCTGTAATATTGCCTACATTGTTAACTTCTTCACCGAGTTCATTCTACCCTTTCAAATTCCCACCCCATATTTTTTTCTATGGCGGAGTAAATGTCTCATTAGGCTTACTGTGCAGTTTAGATGAAAAACACGTATTTTTTAATTGCGAGCCATGTATCTTCCGTCTTTTCTCACGCTGTGGTATTCGCCCGACTCTCTTTTTTCCCATGTATTTTCCTTCTTGCTTCATCCACTAAGCTGCATATGCCTTCCTTTTGCATTGTGCCTGTCACTCACCAGCACTCTTCTTGGTCATCGTACATGCGTGCCATATGCCTTGCTCCTCCACATTACTTCAATGTACCCACGGGTTTCCATTTCCTCTAAAATAGTTCTTTTTTCCCTCTGACTCCGCGGTTGCTTTCTGTTACAGCCCAGAATTACTACAACTGCATCTCAAAAAATTCTTCAGCGTAGCATTTCTTTGTCTCGTTGTTTTTCCTAATTCTTTCCAATGCGGAAATTGTTTCGGGCTGGGCTAGGGGAAATGCATAGATGAAAGATTTAGCAGGAAACACAGAAAAACCACATAAAAAGTTTAATAAAACACGTCCAGGCATCGCCGTATAATACACCTGAAGATGTTGATACACGTCGAAACCTGATCGTGATGAAATAAAATTTTTATATGGAATTGCATTGTCTCCTTCTAAACCATTCTTTCGCATGTGTTCCGCGATAACTTTAAAATTAAGCACGTTACCAGAAATTGATTACATGAATTGTCCTGTGGCGCAACGGATAACATGTCTGACTACGGATCAGAAGATTCCAGGATCGAATCCTGGCAGGGTCGAATTTTTTAAAATCTTCATGATCCAAAACACTTAGCCAAAGTACCTAGTTCTGTTTGTGTAAGCTTCGAAGGTAAATCGCTATGGTTAACTACACTATACATGACTCCCCCAAACAATTAGTGCAATTCAACGTGACAATCTAAAACAAAACTTTCGAGTGAGACTGCGTACCCCATGCCTCCCGTAAAAGTGTCCGATCGATTCATAATTGATTTTGAGTCATAATTCCTATCGTTATTATTGATATTTTCTAGCACAACATACTAATTTCAGGCTTATCAATAATTTTTTCCAAAAATAAGTCATTTTGAAGTACTAATTCTGCGATATTAATGTCTTCAGTAACTCATTCAACTAATTTCAGATTGAGACTTAAAATTCTTGCACAAAAGAACTGCGCGTCATTTTCCTTGGAATCGCAAACAAAAAACTGTTAACTATTACGAGAAAATTTGCTGAAGTAGTAATACATTTCATTACTTCTAACTAAATCGCAATGTTTTTTTAAATATACTGTTAATTTAAAACCAGAGTGATTAATGTTACAGCATACATTCACGCATTACAATTGAAATACAATATTCACACAGAAATATAACGAAAAATAGATTTTTTTTATTTAGAACACAAAATACGAATACAAATCTAACTAAAGTTTATATAATAATACTGAAAATGCCATACTTCCGGTCTCCATAAAAACTAATCACCTACTATAATTTTAAATATAGAATCTAAGGTTTTTACTAGCGAATAGTTGAAATAAAGACTACTCTTAGAGTAGAAGGTTTTAAAAAGAAAACACTGCAATTCCATATGCAAAACACATACACATTGTACGTGGGATTGCGGTGTTCTCCTTTTTTAAAAACTTCAATGTGACAAATGAGAGAATCCCACCAAGTGAAGCCTGAAACCATTTCCTACTATAAGAGGTTTGGAGAACCATTTATTTCAATCTAAAATGTACTTTTCACGGAAATTACAAAACATGTGAACACATCACCCTACTGTCCGTGCAAAAAAGTATATAGACTCGAGTTTGACGCTTTAAACGTAAAAAAAACGAATAAAGAGAGTTTCATGCAAGGCATATCAGCTTGTAGATAATTTATTTTCGCGTTCAATGCTCGCAAAGTAAAATTTTTTATGATTATTTTGAGGAATTTTGAGGCAAAGTAGATTTATGGATGTCGGAAATGAAACTAGAAGTCAGCACTTCATTTGGGTAAACGACGATTTTTCGGTTTCGCGAAACTTTTTACCGGAAGGTAAAAATGCAGTCACCTGGGAGAGCGTTCCACATGGAGACAGGTGAATGAATAGATGGAAAGACAGACGCGCCTGTTGAATAGAGGAAATAAAGCTTTGCCGGTTTCACAGAATTTTTATAAGGACGACCATTATCTTAAAATAGATGACACCATCGGGTGGTGATTGATATTGATATTGCATCTATTTTACCTTGACCGGATTAGGTAATTTTGCCCACCCTTCCCCCGGCCCGGGGCTAAAATTATGTACATGTAAGAATTACAGGAATTAGAACGATATAACATTTAATAGTAGTTAAAACCCGCCATTCAAGGCGGAATCGATACTCAACTGAGTAATTTCTTTATCCTTACATTGTGACATTGAACCCAAGAGTAGATAACGCTAGCCCCGAAGGGCGGCGCAGACTGACGTGAGACATCGGACCAGCCGTAGTAGTAAACGGAAGAAAGCAGCCTCAGAACATCGATACGGATAATGGTGTAACATTGACCTCCAGTCATGCATTTTTCAATAATAACGTCTAGTATCATAGGAGACGGGAAGGCAATAACAAGAGAACAGATAAGGTGTTGAAACGTTAACGGGAGTCTTTTAGTTGAAAATTTGGGTTCGTTGATCAGAGGCAAGATGGGTGAAGTTGATGCCAACTATTTGATGAAACCGGTCGTATTTATTAAAATTTTGTGAAACTGACATAGTTTCATTTCCTCTGTCCATGTTGTGGTTTCACCAAGTTGAACCGAAATCTATTGAATTAATTGATGCTACTATTCACTTCCAGCCGAATTTCATTACCTCCTGAGAATCTAGCTCTCGTTGTATTCCCTCGCGGTTCCTTCCCTTCACATCTTACTATCGCAGTGATCTTCATCGAGATACGATGCATGTATGCAGTGTTTCAAAATATGCCCCGTGAAAGTTGTGTTATCACTGTTTGCCCCAGAGACTTCCATCTTTTCACACTTTCCCTCCGATACCCTTCGTTAGCGTTATTTCATTCGACCGTGCCCTCCTTCCGTGGCCCGGCTCAGCATTCCCCCCTTTGAATTAAGTAAGCACGCGCATAAATCCTTCGGACGAGCCGAGAAACCTTTGGGTTTTGTGTCGCTTATCGCTCGTTCTCCCGGTGAGGAGGTGGGAGTCACTAACTAGCATTTGGCACACACATACAATCTCTTTAGACTGCGGATCGAATGGAGGAAAATGTCAATTCATGTTCATGCCACGGAAAACTCAAAGTGGATGGTCCGTATTCCTTTGAAACAGTCATGATGAGATAATAAGGAGTGTCGCTGAACTGTTTCAGCTGCTCACTTGGGCACAAGCTTATGGAAAAACTTTAGACATTATTAAAAACTTGCATTCATATGGTTTAAATAATAATAATTGTTAATAAAACCGGCTAGGCAGATTTTTTATGAACTCGGGAACTAATGAAAGTAACCCACCGTAGGATGTATCCCTATCTATCTTTGCATTCTTTCTACCCATCATGGTTCTTTAATGGTTAACATGTGTGTGTGTGTGTGTGTGACATCTGGCACACACCCATCTAACATGTGACACTCCGAGCCCAATTTGTAAGTGTCAATTCTAACACAAAATAATAATCCTAACTTCTCCGCACACCCTTATTATAAAGCAAATGTTGGGGATATTTCACGTACTCTAATTTATGATGTAGATGAAATTTCACATTGCTCTTAAAAAATTGTCGATACGTCTTGAGAACTTTATGTGTAAACTTTTCTAATTGCTACCTAATAATACACTTAATTCCAGTGAATTAAAAACCGCAGTATTCAACTCTTACGTACGGTTTAATAGGTGAGGTCACTTGCTACTAAGCGCAACGAAATGGGGAAATCCACACATGAGAGTACTTACGTGCCACAGTGGTACTTTTGTTTATAGGGTTCATCGACAGCTATGGTCATTTTGCACCTCTTCATATCATATTAAAAAACCATCTGGACAAACATAACGCCCATGCCCTGGACGGGACTCGAACCCGAGACCTTTGGGTCATCCGGTGAGCACTCTACCCCCTGGCTAACCAGGCCGGCACCTCCTCGTACCGTCTGAGGTTTGGAAGATTCTGGTACCCCGAAAAGCCCTCGGATTGGATTTTAGCCGGAAGTGTACAGAGTCTTGACTCTCGCTCATTAGCCAGAGACTCTACCTACTAGACCGGCGTAAGAATTTTTTTCAATGAACCTAAGGGCAATTACAATTGCGTTACAAATTAGAATTGAATCTGTCGAAGAATCGCCACGAAAACACACTAATGTGTAAATCATAATTGATAGAAGAGTCCAATCCCCTGTGTAAATTCATGACGCACAGGTGTTAAAATAAATATTTGTGTTTCCACCGAATAACCAAATTTATTTATCATAGCCAGATTCGTTTCACCTCTGGTTTTGCCAAACTTGGTACAGCACAACGAGCCATCAAAATAAATCTAATAAATAACTATCTAGTAAAAATCATTCAGTAAAATGTGACATGTCATCACGGATCGCAACGTTATTTTTTTCTTTATGAATCCATCTTCGTTCGTGTATAAACCAATTGTTCGTGCCGTTTAAAATGCACACTTTGTTAAAACTTCTTTTGATAGCATCATCGATTATTTTTGACGAGTCTTGAAAATCCATTACATGACGACCTCGTGGCCTTCCCGTCCTCGTTTTCCCCTTGGAGTTATTAAGTCCCGACTCCCCACCGACGCACACAGGCACACACACGCCAGGGCGAATATCACGAGGCACCGAGGAGGCTACGGAAACCCTCCCGGGGACAAACAACGGTATTTGTCAGTCGGGGGCAATATTGACATAAATCTAATTCCGGAGAGACTCCATGCCCCTGGGAATACTCATCCTCCTCCTTCGCCACACCATGTTTGGCATGAGTAAAGCGGAACATTCGTATTCTCCTTATCGACTGTAAAGTTCCTTTCCATTCGAATTTTGATTTCGACAGCCGGATCACGAGGCGATGAGCGAGGATGAGTCTCTTCATTCCCGGCGCGTGGTTTTTCTCTCCCGTCGACACGCAGACTAATCCTTCCGGAAAATTCTTTCCGCTGAGTCTCTCTCTCTCTCTCTGGTGGTCATCTACGCCTACGCATTGATTATACCCTGCAAGCCGCCTCAAGGGAGTGTGGCAGGAGTGAGCAACCACATAACATGAAACATTCAATGGCAAAAATTATTCATCACACGCAGGAAAAATGTGAAATTATATATATATATATATATATATATTATATGCATGAAAGACAACCACGAAATATAATAATAATAATAATGTTGTCTAAAAGGTCGTCTCGTCCGAGCGAAGGACCGTTTGGGACTCAAGACTCATGGAGTTTATCGCACCCCCTGCGAGTGCGGGGAA
This sequence comes from Rhinocypha anisoptera, assembly GCA_011762765.2. Classification (NCBI taxonomy): domain Eukaryota; kingdom Metazoa; phylum Arthropoda; class Insecta; order Odonata; family Chlorocyphidae; genus Rhinocypha; species Rhinocypha anisoptera. Next base: position 16,320 of record WURS02384419.1, read on the forward strand.
GCATATACTATTGGAGATAACGGGGCGGACGATAGAAACCAGAATTAAGGAAGAAGAAAAATGCCTCAGACCACACCATCCAGAAAAATCGGCCATTGTGGAGCCCAGCATCACCCAGGACCATCGGGTTCTCTTTGACCATGCTAAATCATTTAGCAGAGCTAACGGCTACTGGAACCATCCGACAGAGGAAGCGATAGAAATCCGGCTTGAGAGGAAAAACTTCGACCGTGACGGGGGGTAGGCATGCCGCCAGCCAATCGTGGAAGCCCGTGCTCAATAAAAACAAGGCATCAACGCCCTGCGGACGATGGGAGAGTTAGCCATCGAAACGTCAGCAGCCGAAAGCCTAACCCGGAGGAAAACCCGCGAAGATTTCGTAAGAATGTTGCCTTTATTAATCATGCAAAATTAGGACCTAATGTTCCTCTCTTATATTTAACCTTTCGAACAATTACAGTTTTACTAGAAGCAAATAAAGTTTATAAGTTTGTAAGTTTTACATGAAGCAAATAAAATTTTAGTCTTCATAAGAAGGGTACTAGGTAAATGTAATGAGAAGTTCAAAGAGTGCTGTTATTTGTCACTAGTTAGGCCTTATCTCGGCCATGTGGGACTCTCATGAGGCAATATTAGCTTTGGAGCTTGATCGAGGGCAACGTAGAGTAGCTAGACACAGGAAAAGGTTTCCATGACCAACGTGAGTCCATTGCGGTCAAATACCTACATATATGAGCTTTGTTAAAAAAATACGTGGACTGACGTCATAAAACAAAATGTAATTTATTTAGACGTTGCATGTCTGGGTCCCCTTCAAAGCACTCTCCTTCAAAACGCACACACTTATCCAAACGTTGTTTCCACTCGTTGAAACATTCCTGGCACGCTTCTTTTGTGATGTCCCTCAGCTCCTTCGTCGCATTTTCCTTAATCTCGGGAATCATGCATGTGA
>WURS02384632.1:0-17268 GCA_011762765.2 Rhinocypha anisoptera
GCCTCCCGCCCCCCCCCCCCCCCCCCCCCCGCCCCTACGCACCCATCTCGTCCCGTCCCCACCCCACCACTCCCGAGGTGCGTTTCTCAGGGGGTGGTGGGGTAAGAGTCAACTCACAAGCCCTCTCAGTTTGCTCACACAGACCCTCCCAGCGATTTGAAATCCATCTCACACTGATCTCTCTCCTAAATTTCCAAGTTTTTGTTTTAAATACTTTACATACCGCTTTTGGGAGCTGTAAACGGACTTGCGCCTCTGAAGGACTGGCCCATAAACACCCATTGTGTTGAGAAAAAGGAATAACGTACTACGTATTTTTCCACTAAGATTTTTAATCTGATACGTCTAGTTTCAACGCTACGGCGTCATCTTCAGGTACAAAAATCATATATAATGCATGTAATTACCCACCACCAGACCCCGAACATCCCGTCCCCCGTCGTAGTGGCACCTGGCTTCACGACCAACCGTAACCTGCATTCCTTTCCTTCCCCCTTCGATGCCCGCCCCCACTGCCTAACATGAGTGTATATAAATGGTTGTCTATGCATGATTTTTATACCCGAAGATGACGCCGCAGCGTTGAAACTAGTCGTAGCAGATCAAAAATCTTAGTGGAAAAATACGTAGTACGTTATCCCTTTTTCTCAGAAATGGATTTCCACATAGTTATACCTGAAAATATAGAATACCCATTGTGTTCATGAATTTTTCACTCAAAGTAAACGTATACCATGGTCGAGTAACGGGAAATGCATAAAAAATGTCACTTTTTTTAACGTTGTATGTTTCCACAAAACAAACTACAATAACTTATTTGTTAAATTACTTAATTAAAAAAACTAAAATTTAAAAAAAAATAAATTGAAAAAAAAACTGTTTCGACCTCAATCGTTCAAACCTGTGGTGTGCTGTAACATTTATTTTGTGGAAACATACAAATTATTGAAACTAACATTGTTCATCATGGAATTCCACTAAGTGACGACCTTCTCTCCGTGAACTGCATTCACCAATGTCCTTCCTCAACTTCCCACCTTTCCCCCTAATATGACCGGACCTACGAATCAATCGGCTACATATTTCGGCCTCCTGTTTTCCCAAAGGTCATGAATCCCGCCTCAGGAATGATGCCCCGTCGTCCCTGGTGATTTATTCCCTGGGAAGCCTAGAGACAAGTCGAAGGTGGCTTCCCAAAACTCCGTGGGCTGTAGGGACATCAGACACGACCAGGGAGAGAAGAAAAAACTTGAAATCGAATGCGACGGCTATCCATATCTTTGTGACGCTCTCTACTGCCAGGCGATCAAAATCAGAAACTTTGTTAGTAATACTCAGCAAAGTGAGTTTCGTATCAGTATAACTAGTCTTCCATCGCCAACCATAACGGTGCTCCAGCTTATCTAAATTTTTTTCAGCATTATAATGGAAAATGAGGGCAAGTGGCTATTACATTCGTGTATTTTACTTCCATTTAGGTTCAACCTCTTAACTCTCAAAATAAGTGTGCGGACTTACAGTTTTATCCCGCGAAAGTCTCTTTGCAGTATCAAGCTCGGCGAAACTTCTTTTTTGTCTTTAAAAAGATAGAAATTACTTTGCATGAAAGTGAAAATAAGTAATTTTTGAAAGACTACTTACTAATTTTGGCCGTGAACTGATATTATGTTAGTTATTATTTACATTCTGGTGTGTAGCTGATGAAAACAAATCAGATCTTCATATCATAATGATCACACACGTAGACCAGAGTATTTGGTTACTTCGACCGTGGGACACCAGAACACGGACGTGGTGATTCCCGTGTCCACTAGATTAATTGAAGTTTTAAATCATACGACGGTATAAAACTAGCCTACAATCTACGATAAGCACTTACTAGAGATGGACACACATGCGGAAGTATTAGGATTTGTTGAAATTAATGCATGAGGTTTCTCAGAAGCTCGAGGATCAGAATAATGTAACACGAATTGTAACATAACATCTGACGACCTTGTCATAAACGCAAGATACTTAAGTCGATTTAAGTCGTAAAGCGAAAAATATGGGAACCTGTAGGTGATTCATACTGAGTCACATAGAATTAAATCCACTAGGCTCAATACATCCCACTTTAATATAAAATAAAACTTAGGTTAAACGTCCGTGGTTGGAATGAAGTAATATCGTATTTTTCACAGTTTTAAACCTAAAACTGTGGAAAAGTACGAATCATCTTTCATTCCAACCCTGGATATTCATAACTTCCACGAAGTGAAACCTGGCATCGTCAATTTTAAGTTAAATAGCCTAATTGAAGCTGCATTTTTAATAAGCCCATAGTCGTCCTTCCTGTGTTGACAGTTCCAAAAGCTATTGGTATTGCTAGTTATTGGTTGATAAGTTTTGATTCAAAAGATTTACTTGGCATAGTCTCGTTGTTATAATAATTCCTTCAAATGCATTGAGTTCACATTTAAGGGTATTACATTTCCAAATCTCGAATTAAATGCTGGTATAGTATTTCTCAAATGATCTTTTACGAAGTCCGCTCTTTCACCACCTCTTCGACGTGCTCATTAGTGAAAATGTTAACAGATCAAGTTATCCTTATTCGATTATTTGAGAGTTTCCGAGAAGACATTCTCATGTCCAACATATGCATGCGATTATGCTGTTTCAAGGAGATATTTTTTGTACTGAAGAATTTTTTTACACGCCAGACACAAGAATGGAGTGGTCAATTTGTCGTAAGATATAATAATATTACAATCAATTGTCAAGCTAAAATGTTGTTAGATGACCCTAACACATCATTACTTGTGAAATATATAAGACGAATAAAGAAAAGGGAATTACATTGCGTTCTATTCACTCATAGTGTTTCCGATAATACTCCACAGGAGCTTTAAGTGCTTCCCACCCATCTGCCCTAGAAATCAGCCTTCCGAGAAATTATCCAATGCGGCCACGGCCAGCGACTGAGGAAGTTCACTGAGAAAGAAATTTTCTTTCACTTAGCAGGTATAATATTAAAAAATACCGTTGAGTTTCAGATCCGTGCTCACTAAAGAATTAAATTGCCAACTATAGTAGGGTTTACTGCCACCTGTGACACGACTGAAATAGCGTTTCCACAGAGTTATTTCGATATATTTTACCAGTTGTGACAGGTTGAGTTGAATGAACTTTTCCTTACTGCTCTTAAACAATTGTTCCCTCTGCATTCCACCAAAATATAGGCATTGTACGGCGGGTCACTTCACCCTCACTTTGACTTGGATATACTCGTAATGATATGAATCAATATATATAAATAGGGCCTTAACAGTCATAAACCTTGAATCCTTGTAGGTAACCTTCGCGATTTTGAGACAATATCTGAAGTGATGAAATATTTCTTTGATTTTAATTTTTAGTCTACTTTAGCTTTACTATGAGAATATCTCTTCATAATTTTTTTACCTCCCACTGACCTTGGTAGACTTTATAGCCCAGTTCCACTCCACTTCCCCTCCTTTAAGACCGGATTGGAAGAGACGTAATGTAAGATCATTTATTCCTTAGTTGATGCAACACATTCACGTGAACCGCCGCTAGACATCACGTGATCAGTGAAATGTATGTCGACTTTCTTCTACCCACTTTGAATTTCCATTCTTTCAGCTCAGCTTCTTTTTTTTCTTCATATTCTGTCCTTTTTCGATTTGTACGCAGTGTCTTCCAAGATGTTCTTATAACGATAAGTAAAATGCTACCAGATGCTTAAGTGTTACGTTCGGCAGAAAAGTCAGTATCTCAATAGGAATAAGTTAAACCTTTGAAAGAAAAATATCCAGACTCCCTGTCCGTCTAACGCTTTAATCAAAAGTCAGATTTAGTCTCCACGTGAATTTTCAATCAGACTAATTAACCATTTTTTTCTTCTTTCCTTCAATGGGGCTTCTGCATTTGCATGGATTTTTTGCTTCGGACAATCCATTCGGTTTTTATTGGATGCATTCTTCATTAGGGCTTTTTCTTAATTAATGGAGCTCACATGCTGTTGCAAGTAAGGCTGTGGGATTCATCGCCTATCGTAATAAAGGACATATGAAAACTTACAAAATGTATTCGGAGGGAAAATCGCCCAATACGTGGGAAAGCCGCAGCCTTTACTTTCCCATAGAAGTCTTTGGAAAAGTTTTGACTATGGGTGTTGGTAGAGTCAGGCCCTCGCTCGTCCTCCCTCAGATGGATATCGTCTTGAAGTTTGCTGAGGGAGAAAGGAGTCTCTATCATCGAAGATAGCGCGCACAGAGTTTGCTGAGGACCTCCGAAAAATATCTCGTCTGTCATATTGTGAACTGGAACCCACGGTATTTGCGCATAGGATGCACTCCTTCTGTGATATGTACATCCTCTACCCTTGAAATTATCGAAGCAGAGTGAAGTTTGTTTTGAAAATAACCGGAGAAATAAAGCGCGGTGACGGAAATAGCATTCGCTATCACTATGTTTCACCTTCGGTTGCAGGAAATGGATCTTCAATGTACAAGGGACGAGGAAAATGTATACCTAAAACCCCAAGCCTTAATACGAAGTCTTTTGACTGTATATTGTAGCCTTCGCTACTTTAGGTTGCAGTAACAGTTAGAATAATAATAGTTAAATAATGTGGGGGAAGGCGGGTGGGATATGTAACACAACGGAACGCTTGTAAACGAGTTCGGGACTTGCTTCACAATTACAACCTGGTCTTTCTCTTCTAGGGGAAAGATAACAGCGTCATTTACATCTCCTCACTGAACGCCGACTGAAAATAGAGATAACCGAATTAAAGACCTTGCACAATGCGCACACCGATAACTCGACGTCTAGAATTTGAAAAAAATATATGAAAGAGCTTCGGTTATCGAAGTACCTGATGTTTACCTTGCAGCATTCTTCCATCTAAAGTCCAAAGTGTTTTTTTTTGTCCTTGCATCCTATTATTTTCCTATAAACTATAAGTCCTATGTGTGTATCGTCACCTCATCTTTCCAACGGATGTGACGTTGTGCTTCGCTATGCTGGTACATCCTGAGTGTTGTGTTGATGAGGCATCCACTGATGCAAAGCGGCTCAAAGGGTTATTTATCGCTAATTTGGAATTCGAATAAAATAACTTTCATATGGCCGTTGAATCGCTTCCGGAGAACAGAATTGTTTTCTTGTAACTGTAACTGAAACGGTCATGTCATTTAATTATGTGGATAAAGTGAGAAAATATTTAGTCTGTTGCTACTAATTTAACAGTTTCTTTCGCCCAGAGGTATGATAAAAAGGATTATCAGTTAGAGTTTTTCATTTGCCAAAATTCTATTCTGCAGTGCATGCGAGAATACACTTGTAGCTCGAATGAAAAGTATCGTACCCTGTGGGTTTTCTTTTTGTGTCTGCGCGATCACTAGAACTGCAAACGTCTGACAATCGTGTAAAATATAGTGAAAACTCATCCGAAAATGATATGACTTTAATGACTAACAATGGCACAGTTCTGAACCATTTAGCATACAAGGATGTTCCTTAAACTTCCTCTGTCATTATAATTTGTACAATGAACAATAAAATATTCATTGCATTAACTATTCGTTCATTATTAAGTTAGCCCTCTCATCAGGCGAACGATCATTTATTTCAAGGTTTATTTGAAACTATAGTTTAAGCTAAAGTAAATTTTGATTTTTTTACATTAACTGTTTACTGAATTTTCAACGATTGAATGAATTTAATAGAATATTTAATTATATTACAATATGGTTACGTAATACATTTTGCTAATAAATATAATACTTATTTATTGAAAGAGATGAAGTGTTATATAGTCTGGAGGTATTTTTATTTAGACACATTTCATTCCAAATATCAATTAAATGTAATTACAATAGATTATATATATATAAATCGTCTCAATATTTACAATTGTAATAAATTAAATACTATATATAGTGTAGTTTCCTTGCCAACAAGTGTGAAAGAAATGAAAATTCCGAATAAAATAAAACAACCTTTTTAAGTAACTCAAATTAATCTCATTTTACAAATTACAGAAAAAAATAGTCTTCAGTATGGCCAAAATAATTATGAAAAAACCGACCGGGTTAGCCTGGTGGGTAACGTGCTCGCCGGCTATTTTTTGTAGGAGGTTGTGCGGAAAATGCATTTATGAACTCCCAGGGAAGGCGTCCCAAAGGTCGCGGGTTTGAGTCCCGCCCAGAGCATGGGTGTCGTGTTTCTCTAGGAGTTTTTTCTAGGATTTGAAGAGGTGCGAAATTATTATAGCCGTCAAAGCGCCCTATAAACTAATATTACTACGGGTTATTAAAAAATATCTTATGTTCATGTTCAAGTCATCAGACGCCCTTCGATTATCGATTCTTGAACATTTGTGTGCTTCTCGTGCTTTAAATTGTCTGCTATAAAAATGTGTTAATTTTAAAAATACTTTATGACACTGGAAATTAAACAGTAATTGCTATTTTTCCACAATGTATGGCAATTTTAAAGGAGACCATCGATAAAGTTTTCAAGAATTATTGATACCTCATATGATGTATTTGTATTTTTGCATTTAGATGGGTGATATTAGTGTCTGCCATAAGCTCTTTCAATTGCTATTTGAATATCAGGTACTCCATTTGGACTAGATAGTATACATTCCTCTGAGTTTTTCCATCTGACAAATGGATATATGTATCCCAGAAAGCGACTTGGTGATTGGAATAGTGATACATATTATACCGTAAATATTCATTAAACATCAAAACACTTATGTAGTTACTGGTTAATTATACCATACGTTCCGTCCTGACTCTAGTCCACTCTGTCCCTATCGTACATTTGAATTCATGTCGGGGCAGTAGAGACTGACGTAAATGTTTGACTCCCTAGAAACACAAAATGCACTTATCTTATGTTTCTGCTATTTGTGTAAAAACAAACGTAAGAGCATAGCAGTTTCAAGAGTCAGAAAGTAAAATAGCGACTTAATTACTAAAATTATTCTTTCTTCTCCTATTTATTTCATAATATTTCTATTTTAGGTGTTTCCAATATACAGAAACAAAGCTAAAATATATGCCATGTAAAGGACCGTTGGAAGTGGTTACAGCATATAAATTCATTACCTGCATTAGGGACATTTAGATTTATTGGGAAAAAATAACTATGTCTTCGCTCTTTAATTAGCATATATTTTATCAAATGATTAAATCAAACATCTGTGTAAAAACATAGTATTTTCTGTTGGTAAGTTCACATATATCATTGGACCACAAAAATACCACCGGCAAAAGGTTTCAAAAGTGCCCCCGAAACAACTATACAGGTCAGGAAAGTTTTGAATCTGCTAAAATTGTTAGATATTATATTTCATTCCTCTTATTCTCATTATAAAAATGTTTATTTAAATACCAAAATCTATTATGTATCACTAATGGTACAGTAACCCGTTATAACGTTTAGAGAAGAGTTGAAATTACGTGGTCTACCTCAATGAATCGGAAGTTATTCAATTGTCTTTTTCCACATCATTCGTGTAGTGCTGAATTAGGAGGTGGCGGCTGTGAATATGGGAAATTACGAGGAATTTGTAAATAAAGCTGAAAGGATCGTTGATCAGGTATAGGGTTAACGTTCTGACTGGTGTTATCAACTCTATATTCTTGGTGTTTCTGCTTGGCTTAAGTTATTGACTGCAATTGAAAAAGTGTTGTCTCCTGACCTACTATTAAAATGAAGTTTCCACCTTTCAGGTCATACCCATCACAAAGAATTACTTACCTACCTTAGCAAGATTATGTCTAATTTCAACATTTCTGGAAGATGGTTTGCGAATGTGGTTTCAATGGTCGGAACAAAGAGATTATATGGATGTGTCGTGGCAATGTGGCAAATTTCTAGCTTCCCTTTTTGTTTTAATAAATTTTATCGGACAGCTCGGAGGCTGTGTCATGGTTTTGGGTAGGTTACAAGTTCCAGTAGCTTGTGGAATTCTATTTTTCATCGTAGTATTGCAGGTAATTAAAGTTATTTGAAGTATATATAACAATTTGGCTTTTACTATACAAATCTGTTATTTTTTTCATATAACTATTTATTCAGAAGAAATGCAGTTCCCTACTGGCATCTTTTTATTCGAATTCGTAATAGAAGTTCAGGTTATATCATTTCAGTCATACCATACGGTTTCGGTCTATGAGTTTATTTAGTCTTCCTATTGACATTCAGTAGAATGTGTACCTACTCAAAATTCAAATTTGTTTTCTTTGAATATTTTTCGAAATTGGTATGCAAATAAATGATGTACTCCTCTTTATCGCAATGAGAACTTTAGTTTGAACGTCTAATGTAATAGTCGTTGCGGTTCCCCTTCCCATAAAATTAGATGTAGTGTGTGAAAATATCCTATTTTTATAGAATAAACAAAGAGTCATCTATTCTAAATTCTATTGACCTATTATAATAATATAAACCTTTCATTTTTCAGACTATAGCCTACAGTATTTTGTGGGACTTTCAGTTTCTTCTGCGAAATTTGGCCCTTATTGGAGCCTTACTTCTGGTTTTAGCAGAGAGTCGAGAGGAAAAGAGGAGTCTCTTTGCTGGTGTCCCATCATTAGGTGAAAATTAAAATCTTTATAATCCATGTACATTAAGGATGCAGTTATTGAAAAATACTTCTTTTTCTTGATGTTATTTGTTAATAATCTTTTCATGTTTAGTTTTTTTAGATGCCTATTTTTCCCCAGTGTATACATAATCCTTCATTTTAACTTCATAGAAGATCAAGTCCATTATTTTTACTTTTGTTGGCCATCACAGCAATTCTTATTCATAAATGTTCCTTGTCTTTATTTCACAACACATTACGAAGTAACACATTCTACTACTACCTGGGATAATACATTTTTAAATAATATTAGAAGCATGCCAAATTATGGACTGTGCATACTCTAGCAAGATTTCAACTATGCTAATTAGAAAAACCATGGAATATCTCAACTAATTAACTCCATTAATTCTTAGGATATTGAACTTGTTTTCTGGCTGATGATTACAATCTATTCCTTGCTGTACCATTAATTTAGCAGACCCACTTAAGAAAAAAGGTTGCACTAGTCTGGTTACTTGAAGAGTATGCATTCAAATTATACCTCCAAAATGGACAGGATTTTCAAGGTTACAAAATATAACCTCTAGCATTGCAATACTCGGAAAATATTTTACTTGTGTCTCTTTGAGTAATAACTGCATCGTGTTTAGGTCATTTGATGTATGTGGTTATATCAATCTTTATGAGTGAGCCCATTAAGCCACCAAATACATTTTTAGTGACTAAAAATTCTCTCTTTTTCACAAAAATGGTTGATTATTTTTTTTTATTCAAAGTTCCTAACTTGGCATACCCTTTCAGCTCAGAGTATTGCTGCTGATTTATGCTTTATGCAATTGTAATCATTCTATATTTCAAGTTATTGATATTTCTGAACATCATATTGTGCCTTTGTAAAAATCAATGTTCCAAGGGTTTTCTTTCATAAACATTTTAGCTGCAAATGTTGGACCAATATATATTTTATTCAGTATTATTTTCTCTGTCAGGTGGCTTCACAACTAGATTTTGTTAAGATGCCACTATGCTTCTTTTGTATCAGGTTTCTCTTGACTAACCACTGCACAGAATATTTTTAGTTTTACCAGTTGATAGTGTGCAAAATCTCCTTGTGTCAGTGGCATAAATATCAGAGCTTATAACTCATTTCCAACTGCAGTGGAGAATTAGAAACACGTGTTGTGGTAATGGAGTGTAGAGGTAGGCACTTTGACATTATAGAAGCCTAAATAATTGGTTATGTATATAAATAATTGGAACTAACGAATGTAATATTGTTCTGATAATTAAAATTATTTAAACCTTTAGACCTCTTAACAGCTGATGTTGGGATATGATTATAGAATATTATTGAGCATGGTTCAATCGTAAAGAAAGAACTGGTCTTTAACATGTTTTCATTTGGCTAAATTGTCTGCATTATGTAGTGTAACGAATACAATTTTACCATAGACATTTATTCACATATATTTTTTACTTTTCAGGAGACAACAAACCTAAAAATTACATGCAACTAACAGGACGAATTCTTTTGGTGTTTATGTTTGTCACTCTCCTTAGGCTGGAATTGTCTTTCATGCAGGTAATATAATTTCCTTTAGTTTCAGCTTAGACTTATATAGAGCATAATCCTATATTTTTTCATGTGTATCTTAGGATTTAACTTACTGTAAATTGAATAGGTATTCCTCATTTTCTTATCCTCTCTGAAATTGACTATGATGCAGCATACATTTGTTTCTGATACAATTTTTTAGTGGAAAGAATGTTAAGATGAATCATATATGAGTGTAAGTCAAAAATTACCAACACTTATCATTCTATAATTTATTTATACAATGGTAGGGGGTCATCATGTACATATTTTTCTACAGAGTCACCTCCATTTTCAATTATTTAGTCCAGTGGTCCACAAGCTGCTTGCATACTCCTTTCAAGAAGGTTTTTGGCTATTCACTAAGCCACTTTTGCCCCATTTACTGCATGTTTAAGTCTGTAGAAAAATGACAACCTCACAGAGCATCCGAAAGTGTAATTCCCTGAGGAGGTCATAACATGGTGGAATTCCCTAATCAGACAATATAGACCTGAAAACTAAATTTCTACAAAATATTTTGTGGGAAGCACTTGGCTATATAATTTAATGTGATCAATTGTCAAACTTGAGATTTATTATATTTTTATTGTTGTACCCAGTAATTCATTAGATCTGTTCAAGACAAATTTGGATAAATTTAAAAATTTTAAATAGGTTTTAAGTGGTACAAAACAATCTGAGATGATGACATACCATTAAACTTAATTCTACCTACCATCAAACTTAACATGCACGACCGCATTTTTATCAACTGTAAATATGCTAGATCAGAAGAAGACAGTATGACAATTTTGAAGGTGTGTTATTGTGAAAGTGTAGATCATTTTTGACTCCCCATTGTATATATGTACCATATTTATCCGATTATAAGAAGACTTCAATATAAGGCGACCCCCCTTTTTCTTAGGCTAAAATTGTTTTATTTTTGGGTAAATATGGTGTTACAAAAATTAATAAATGTTTAATTACTGTATGTACCCGATTATAGCAGAATTCTGATTTTACACAACACATAGGGACCTGAATTGTCAAGTGTTTTATAAAATCAAATTTGTAAAAATGAGATAATGGCTAATTTTGATAAATGTGCCAAGAACTTGTTATGCATTATAATATATCATAATAAAATACTATACTATTGGCCATTATATCTATTGTCACTACATAGCGATACATATATTTTTGTTGTTTATATTTTATTTATGTATTCTGCATTATGTATTCAGTAATTGCAAATAAAAATTTTAATTACCACAAGCTCGGTCTGAATCGGTAAAGTATTAACAGTACTTGTAATGACCTGGCAAAGCCATATGCCTAGGGTCACTATTGTCTCATCATGTTTCTGTCGCTGAAAAATATTTTTTATTCATGCTGAAAAACTCATAGTGAAATTCGTGCATGTAACGCAATTGAATAGAAATATCATAACATTGTACATAACTTTCTTTTTCACATGAATAGCACCTGTCTGATGAGAAAGTTGTCAATTATTCTGTTTTGATGAGAAATATTCATTACTTTCATAAAATTTATTATTTTAAAGTACACAAGTAGCATGCGAGACCATATTTTGTAATTATTAAATTCGAAATCATCATTTATTTGTTTGTAATTACTCAGTATTCTCCAGCACCCTAATAATGGATGGTTCATCGATTTATTTTCTTTAATATTTGACTAACCTAAACCATGTGTCAAATTCTGCTGAAAAATGTGTGCTATTGTGACAACTGCTTGTGGGAGACCCTAAAGACAGCTTGTCACTCAGAACAGCTGAGAGGTTCCTACTCTCACAGCTATTGTTCCTAGGCTTCCTATGTATAGGTCATTGCCTTATTCATAAGCACTAGTTGTGGTGTAGTATTTGTCCTAAACAAGTACACGCCCTTAACCTATGATTGAATAACATGATGGCATATGTTAAAGTAAAATAATAATATTAACTACTAAGAATTTAGGTAGTGATTTGCTACTATTGATTTATGCAATGGTGTATGGAGTTAATTTAATTAATGACTGACATTAAAAAGATTCTTTTAGATTTTGCTGGAGTTTCATTAAGTTTTGTGGTTTTGTTTCGTAAAAATTAATTAAAACTTCCACCGGAAACCGAAACAACCTTATATAATTTCAAACTTACGTAATTTCAAATAATAATGCCAGACCATATCGTCGCGTGTGTAAAATCGAATTTTTTAAAAATCTGTATACATAAAATCATGATTCTACTCAAAATAAGACTATCCCACATTTTCCTGAGCCTTAATTTGGAAAAAAAGCCCTCATCTTATATTCAGGTAAATACGGTAATAGGCAGAGGTTCAAGATCAGGCAGTCACATACTGTTCCTTTCAGTCAAAATAAATTATATACCAATCTTGGGCACAACTCATATTTCTTCTAAATGCAGAATTGTGGGGAAGTCATAGACCCTTTATATAAAACACACTAAAGAGTCACGGGTGCCAACCAGGTTAGCCTGGGGGTAGCAAGCTCACAGGCTAACCCAAAGGTCATGAGTTCAAATCCCACCAATAGCATGGGTGCTTTGTTTCACCAAATGGATTTTTTCTTTAATGTCTGAGGTGCTAAATGACCGTAGCCATTAACACGCCCAACCATACTATACTACTACAGATGCACAGATTTTTGTTTTTCACATTGATAAATGATGAGGATCATCAAAGAATTTTATCTTTTATTTTTTCCTGCACCTTGTAGGTATTCTCCATGGTATAATTTATTTGAATTTTAACTTCCTGAAAGGTATCCAACAGAAATAACTTGAAATAAAATGTTACAGTAACCAGATTTCATATGTCATAGCTGTAGTTATGTGGTATATTTAATATAATTGCCTAGTGCGAAACATGTAATCCAATAAATTGCCATTAATAGTCGTTTGTTTGTCTGATTAATTCTCCAAGTTTGTGTTTTCAATGATTTGAAGAGGTACAAAATACCATAGCACCCTTTAAATAAAAATACTACTACTGCTTAAATCCCATTAATTTTTATTTCAGATTTTGCAGAACATCATTGGTTCAGCACTCATGATTTTGGTAACAGTTGGATATAAAACGAAGTTAAGTGCAATAATGTTGGTACTTTGGTTGACTGCACTTAACTTCTATTTCAACGCATGGTGGACTATCCCAAATTACAAGCCCATGCGTGATTTCCTCAAGTATGACTTCTTCCAGGTAAATGTCTTGAGTAATGCCATTTGTCTTTCTTGTAACTTATTTGCCATTTAAGTTCATAGTAATTTGTACAATAACTACTTTCAGTAAATGCTTACTAATGCAAAGTATTTTTTCTGTCCATAGAGAAGTTTGTGTGCCAATTAGGGTTGGACATTTATAAATTCCACCTTGTATTTTATGTTCAAACTAATAATGGAAATCATACTTTCATTTATTTTGACTATATTATACCATAATTATTCTAACAGATTCACATAGCTGGCTGGTTAGCCAGGGGGTAGTGGCTAACCCAAAGGTCGTGGGTTCTAGTCCTGCCGAGGGCATGGGTGTTGTGTATGTTCAAAAGAGTTTGTTCTACGATTTGAAGCGGTGTGAAATGACCATGGCCATCAAAGCACCCTATAAAAAAAACTACTACTAAATTCACATATCTCTATTATTACATCCAAGATTTTAGTCTCAAGCAAGTGAGCACACTTTAGTTTTATCATCGACCATGTTCATCATAACCCATGGGGTGCACTAGTCTTAATTTTCATGGAAAATTGAATTTTACCCTGAAAATTCCTCACTGACTGTAGTAATTATGTGTATATTTAATTTAATTTTCTATTTTTATATACACTTGTATAAAATATTTTAACAAAGATTTCAATAGTTTGCAAGCATATTAGTCCAGGGTCATCACTTAGGTAATATTAATCTGAACCATTGTCTTTGGATAAAACTTGGGTCTTCAAATAAACCAAGAAAGGTTTAGCAGGTAATATGAGTAAATTGTGGGCAGCATAAAATGTATTCCATTATGATTGATGACCCATGAGATACTATTTTTAAAATCTGCCCTCAGTAACTCCTATGTACATAGGAGTTACTATATCATGCAGTATGTGGAGTGTTGTCATTTTTCTTATCAGTCATAGTTTGCATTAACACCTGTTCTATTTCTGTGTTTTGAAAAAAAAATATTTTTGACACTTTTTACAAAGTTTTGTTTTACCTGGAAGTTAAAGGTGCACTATATGGAGGAAGCAGTTATGTATTAATAAGTTTACAAGCACAGTATTGGAATTTTTGCTCTTGAATGTATCATGCATGTGGAATGATTTTATGATTATTTTTGTGATATTGAGTATCCCAAAGAAAGTTTAAAGGGTCAAGAACCCCTGCTTGGTATCACATTTGTTTCATCTCACCAAAAATTCTCAGTAATTGTATGACATCTGATCTTTAGGAAAATTTGTTCTCTATCCAATCTACACTGAATTATTAAACATAATACATACATATAAGGTATTAAATATATTTCAGGGTAGAAGTCCCTTCTTTATAACAGCCCCTTATACCACTTAGGTAAATATACATAAGAGATAGTGTAGCTTGAATAATCACAATTCAAAATGAAATCCACTAGGCAGGTTTTTATAAACATTAATTTTTTAAGGTATTTAAAATACATTATCCTTCCCAGAAACTAAAATCAGTAATATTTTTACCAATATTTGGGTTAAGATTTCATCCCAAGCTTGTCCACTGAAGAAACTGATCATTAATAGTAGAGAAATATATGTAGAAGCTGAAATCAAATTTCTGCTGAACCCTAGTAGATCCATTGAGAATTTCATTTGCTAGAAGGTGTTTGATGATAATTTTTAAATTTATGAAGACCATATTTACATAATTCACATTTATTGTTTCAAAATAAAAATCACTCTGCTTCTTTGGCAAAGTATTACTGTATTCCCCGGCCTATAAAATGCACTGACGCATAAGACGCAGACATTTTAAGGCACATTTTGGAGTAAAAACGTGCATCTTATAGGGTGGGAAATACAGTTATTCATTGCAATGGCTAGTATTTATTTAATAAATGAAATTGATTGTTGTACTGAAAAGATAGTGGTGATTTTACTATGGCAGAGTTTCTTCTGCATGGAAATGGCATGTTAAAACAGACATGAACTTATTTTGATGCTATGCTGTGCTATACGTGGGTGGTCTGAAAAGTTTCCGACCTCAACGTGAAGATGGCAGCATTCGTAAATAAAAGCTAGTGAATTTCATTGTACATCTGTTGACAGTTACTCACCAAAGTTTCAGCCATTTTGGAACATTTAAGTAACTCATTTGAGTGAGTTGATGTGAATGTTTTTGTGAAAATGGACAAAATCGAGTATCGAGCTGTTATTAAATATTTGTTTTTGAAAGGCAATACGCCTACGCAAATCACATATGAGTTGGATGAGGGGGAACCGGCTCCAAAAAAAGCAAAAACTGTTTTTTTCAGTTGGGAAAGTGATGGCGACTGTTTTTTGGGATATTCATGAAGTTATTTTAATCGATTATCTTCAAAAAGGAAAAAACCATTACAGGAGCATACTACGCATCATTAATTGACAAGCTGAAGGCAGAACTTACGGAAAAACAACCACATTTGCCGCATAGAATGCCAAGTGTGTGAGCCTTCTTCCCCACTCTCTCATCAACAACTCCCCACCCTCTTCTTCCTTCTCTCGCTCGCGGCGTGCGTAATGGTCTGGAGGCACATGGTTTGATTCAACCGCCCCTGTCGGAAAAACATTCGCCCGCTTTCGTTTTTCTTCTGTTTCTCTCGTGGTGCCACCTTTTTTGTTCCTTTCAGTCGCTCGCTTACGCTTGTGCACCGCCGTTTCTTGTACTCCACCATCACTGTTGGAGAAGTCCTGTTACCCAGTTGACTTCAGAGTGCCACACGATATTCGACTGTCATGGACAGACCTTTCGACTTCGTTTCAACCGTTCAACATTTCCGTTTTTGCAAGTATCATTATTGTTGTCTTCAATGTCGATGGAAATCCTCTCTTTACTGGCTTCACTAATAATTCTGCGACCCGCATGCACGTCAACTTCTGTTACATTTGTCTATCTACCTTCAACATAGACTCTTTTCATAGTGACCTTCGTGTAATGAAAAACACATTTCGATTAACATTAGAAATGTAGAGAATTAAAATATGGCCAATCAAAACGAGTACTTTTATTGTCGTGATTAATCTTAAATCATGCTTTTTGTAATGTCTTAGCATACATTTGAGATATTGTGAAGACGTTCACCCACCTGAACCCAAACAAATGTCAAGTTAAATTTTTATAGAATATTTCAGATTCCATGAAGGAAATGCAAGATCAACTTTAGTAATGAAAACTGATGCATATATAACTCGGAATTGTTGTAACCCGGAATAGTTTTCAGCTGCTTTCTTTGCTGAATGTTTTACGCGTGTAATTTCGTACAGGCCACACCATAGATGAAAGCTTATGCCCTTTATGAATGGGACTTGTTATCAGGGTCATTCCGTCTCAGGTCACGCTAAATGAATGGAAACGTGTTTTCGGCCGTACAAATGTGTTGATTAATCCTATTACCTCGGCTTTCACATTAATAATCGGGTCGCTTTAATATCCGAGGAATGTTTCAGCAGGCTTTCGAACCCAGGGATACGGGAAACGGTCGTCTGAGTGTTTCGCGGGAGATAAAAAATAAAGGTTCAAAAGGGCCATAATGCCTTTAACTTCTTGGGATGTATTTAAGTTTCCTAATTACTTTCGGCTGGAAAGCTGGTTTGAAGCTTCCACTTGTGGAGGGAAAAAAAACTTGCGCTCTTTGTTTTCAGTCTCACGAGAGGGCCTTTAAAAATTTACACGAGAGGGGCAGGCCGGAGAAAAACATTTCTCCGGCGATTCCCTTTTGTCGAGAGACTCGTCCCCCTTCCTCTCCCGCGGCGTCGCTACTTCCCTTTTTTTTCGACCCCCCCCCCCCCCCCCCCCCCCCCCCCCCCCCCCCCCCCCCCCCCCCCCCCCCTCCC
>WURS02384961.1:0-17264 GCA_011762765.2 Rhinocypha anisoptera
GATGGTCCCGACAGATCCGCACCATGTTCGCGTCGAAGTATACTCGGTTGGGGACATAGAGGCGGGCGGGCTCGGGGCTGGGCCGGGATTAGGAGTACATCCTTTCGAGTGTCGGTGCGGCCCGCGGGTCCGTGAGCGGAGTGTTTCGGGTTGGATCCTCCATCAAGATGGCGACGGCCGCGTTATGGACTCCGGGACCCAGAAAGGCGGAGGGATGTGGAGAGCAGGAAGTGGCGTGACGGTAACAGCTGTGAGTGTATGTATGTGAGGAGAAAGCGATTATTGGCCCATACCTTCGGCGACCTCTTTCTACCCATCCCACCCCAGACACCAAACGGCCGCTCGCTGCCCGAGCAACCCATTGATCGGCTTGACCAACACCCTTCGCTTTATATTAAGAAATGAACAAATTCACACCTTTATCCTTTATCACCTTCAAGTCATCGTGATAAGGACAAAGTTGGTCCGGGTAAGATAATTCAGAGTTTACATCTCAAGACGGGGTCCTTCAGGTCTGTATAAGAGAGAATAAGAGAGAAAAACATTCGCCGATTATTCATTTAAGCATATTAGTCTCCCAGTATTAGTAAATATTTCATAGGAATAAGGTTCTAGATGGAAAAATTGATTAAATTACGAGTAAAAACAAATAAAATAAAATAAAACACAAATTAGGAATAAAATTAATTAAACGCAAGAACGTATGGGTATGATCTTAACTTGATGCGCTAACCATAGAAAATCAACAACCTTAAAAATTAGATATATTTTCTCATTGGCATAATTTTAAAGTATCTGTAATTAGTTACAAATGCACCTTCAATAGCGGAAAAATATATAATCTCCAAATGGAATTTGACATTCATTGTAAGTGGTGATGTTGTTCGTAAAATGAAGAAAAAGTTTAAAAGGGAGAACATCATTTGGAAAAATGCTTTTATTTCACACGAAAATTAGAGCGATTTTTTTAGGTCCGAATCTTTTGAAACCAAGTGACTTTTATCAGGTAAACACATATCCGCCCTCTTAAGAAAAATAAGTTAATTCAAATGAAAGCTCTATTATGAGGACTCATTGAAAAAATGACATAAATATATTGCGAAGTGGTAAATATCAGTGTTAACAGTAAATTATTTTTTTCTCTTACTCTATGGAATCAAAACTTGGTTTAGATGGGTTCAACAGACAACAGGAGGTTTTTTTATTTATTTTTACTTGTTATACCGGAATAAAATATAGAACACCTACAGAGAAAATATAAGGACCTCGGTATTAATCAAATATTATATTCTTGGTTTTTATGTTCATCATATGGAAAGAGTCTTGTTAGACTAATCCACAGATTTAAGAATTAATTTCTGAAAGCTAGTAGTGGATGCACAATCCAGCCTCCGTGCATAGAATGGTATCCAGTGTTTTTCATTGTTTTTCAGTGTCATTAAGTGAATAACTAGGTGATCAAAACAGCAAATCATTTTTCTGGCATAATTTTGCAAAGAGTATAAAAATGTTTATTAATTGAATTGTCCTAGCTAAAATTTGTCTCTGAAAGCATATAATTAATCCTTTTAGCATCCCTTGCTTACTTCAGTTAATTTTTTTGTCATTAATTTTTGACACAGCCAATTTTTTTTTAAATTTTAAACTACCAAATGATATTTTGTTCACACAACAAAAATTTGTATTATGTTCATTTGCATATTTAATATATGATTTCTCCAGAAAAATGCATCCATAACTTTAAGAGTAGTTTGAAATAATGAAAATGGATATATTTTTATTCCTTCTATGTGTTCCACAAATCTAAGGTACTTGTCAAGTTTCACCTTCAAAATAGTATTCCGGGAAATTATATGACCTCATTTCCGAACTTTCCGGTTTCGCCTGGTGGACGTTTGTTGTATTATAAATATAGCTAGAAAGTAACTAGAGTAGGTATCTATATACAATCGAAATTCAGGAAATATTTTCCACTTATGCCTATCCAACTTCTGACACCCGCTCGTTGCCTCTGTGCCGGGAGTGGCTAAATTAGCTGTAATTGACCCGCATAATTGCGGTAGTCGAGGAAAATCTTCGGCTGCGTTTTGGTGTTCGAGATCTAAAATAAATTCATATATAACTATAGGGGGAATATCGGGAGCAGACGGGCCGTGCTCCCATTGGGAGGAATTCCGTTTTCTCCTTCAGCAATTTTGGGAGAGGTCGTAAGACGCCAAGAAAGCTGTGTTTTCATCGATCCGCGATGAAGGAGGAGTGGCGGCTATGAGCAGGCGGACGCGGAAAAGAAAAGGAAGGAGATGAATGGAAACGGACATCCATGTGGGTTCACGTTCTTAAGCATCCATGTTCGGACGCTAAAGCCTTTTATTTACAGAACGAGACTTTTTCAATTCAAAGTTCAAAGTTTCCGTGGAAATGAATTTTTTTTAAAGAAAGGGTATAATTAACCTGCTGGAACTAAGATGACCTTGTGATAGAAATAAAAACTATTAAAAATAATTTATGGAGTTACATGAGAGAGAAAAAATAGGCACTGGTGGAACTTCTATTGCACTTATGTAGCCCTAACAAGCTGGTATATAAGTACCAATATTTTTTCCTGATAGGTCGTTTGTTCTACATTAAAAGAAAATGACTGATAGTTCCTGGTAAAAAAAATGGTTACTTCTTCTACTAGGTACCCTTGGAGAAGAAATTGTGTCCTTTTGCTGAAGGTTAAAGGCGGCAGCAGCGGTGTTTACTTTCGCAAAAGCAGTGACTGTATCTCCGGGTCCACTGTCTTCAAAATGGTTAATAGATTTAAAAAATTTAAACTCTATGATCACTCAGCCCGAGGGCCGCATGTTGCCCGCGGTGCCATTTATTGTGACCCGAGTAAGGTTATTAGACAAAAATTCAGAAATTTTCTTTTTTGTCGTCCATGTGAGGAAGGTTTTATAATCTAATCATAGTTTGTTCGTGACAAGTGCGGCCCCTAGCGCCGAATAACACAATGGTTCCCCCACCACTGCGAGGGTCGCACAAACTACTCATCACTAGTCATCAAACCTCCCTCCCAGTTCCACTGTGCTGACTGTCGTCTGTCACTTCACTTCGTCTCGTCACGGGCACATGTTAAGGTAGTATTGATTGTGTCACTCAGATAGAAGTGAATCATTGTCTGATAACTCCTGATTTCTCATCTTTAGTTATTTAAAGAAATTTTTTTTATGCCGTTTTAATATTTTATAATTGATATAAAGGTTTTGTTTTATATAAATAATGTGTTTTTAAAATAAATAATCTTTTGTATAATTTTATATAAACGAAAGTTTATTGCTCCTTTAAAAATATTAATTTATTACTATATGGCCCGAAACCGTATTACAGGTTAATTTGTGGTCCTTGAGACCTTCCAAGTTGAATACCCCTGCTGCAGTACATTTAATGTTCTGATTGAAACACTAATGATGAGCTTCCACGAATTGGACCGGAAGTAAAGAGTAGTTTGATTTTTAAGATTTGTACATTCAATATAAAGCAGAAACCGGAGGAAACCTCAGTCATGGAGAACCGGCCGAGCGGTGAGATGAAATGGAAAGAAGATGGGGTACGAAGGAAGGCTCATGGCGGACTGGCGCACGCCTGACCGGAGGGTGAAGTGCCCCTCCTCATGCCCCTCCCCCGCCACCGCGCTCCCATTCCCGCCTGGACGATCCGAAGATATGTGTCGCGGCTGCTTAATAAGTAAACCACTATTGCGAATTACCCCCGTGGAACGCTGCTCCGGTTATACCTCCTCTAAGTAATTGGTCACGCAAGAGGAGTTATTAAGAGATATTTCTTCTTCCCTAATTGGAGTTCGGTGATTTTCTAAGGAAATTGAGACAATCGAGAGGAACGGGAGTGTTAATTGCTTTATTTGGTTTTTTCCCTACTCGTCTTCTGTAATCGCATGCACACCAACCGTCATGAAGACAAGGTTGGTTAAAATGAATTCATCGCATTTGATGCAGAATAGTTTTGGTATTAATTTAAATTTGGTATGTGCAATAGTGGAAACAGTAGAGAAGGAATCTTCTGTTCTATTTTTGACTGTTTTAACGAACTTTTACATTTACCGAGTTATCCTAAGTAGATACAAATCTTTAAAGCATAATAAAATATTCAATACGCACGACGAACAGTTTATTATATGATTTTTACGTTGTAGTTTAATTCTCTCTGACATCACATGGTTCAAGCTCATTCATATATTTTACTGGTTATCTTATTAATTCATAAAAAGAATGCCGATATTTTCTTGTTATCAACTGATACATTGAAATAATTTTATACATAAAGCGCTTGTTTAGTTCAACCTAAGATATTGATTAAGTGTATTCTAGTAACCTAAGACTTTGATTCTAGGTAACAGCAGACACAAATGGATGAGTCTATAATCAGTAAAAGTTATCTTGTAAATAAAGAATATTAGGTAAATAATCTGCCAACAACACTACATATCAAAGCCGATTATTTGCAATTATGAACAAAATTCAGCTCCATTACACAGACTTCATTTCACTAAGGGGATTGTTACAAGTTTGAATAAATTAAAATTTCTTAAAGCTAGCACTTTTTTGCTTAGTTTGGGGTATATTTTCACAATAAACTGATGGTTTAGACAGAAACTGGCAAACTTTGCGTGATAAAAATAACAATTTTATTCTGGACGCCATAGGCAATGAGAAATGTAAGTAAGAAAATAACCACTCGTAAGCACGTATAATTTAAAATGAAACATTTTGCTCATTGTACTCCACAGGATGTGTTTCATTTCAACAACTAATATCCAGCATTAAAGGTTTGTTAAATACAAATTTAAATTTCATTTTTTTAAATAATGAATAGTAGCAATTTTTTTCCATGGGTAACTTATGAAGCATTTGCCTGAAATATTATGAGGGACTCAAAAGATATATTAAATGTTCAAATAACTGACAAACGTCATTCATTTTATCCAGCCACAATATTTTTGTAACCTGAACTGCTATAACTCCGTATTCATTTTTGAAATAATTGTATGTGAGTAAGCGTTATATTACTGCACAATAGTTGGAGTCCAGGATAACACCAATAGTGTAAGGACTGTAATTCAATATAATTATCAATGTAAAGCTGGCCAAGATCACTCCTTCCTAATTCATGAAGAGGATCTTAGCGCAAAATAGTACAGGCCTAGGCTCTTCCTCGCCTAGGCGACCCTCGTAAAGCCACCCATTTATCAATGGTTTAGATACGATTATTTACGATATGTGGGAAATGGCGTACTTATAAAACACTACACTGTCTATTTTTAAAAATGAAAAACCAATTCAACCATATTTTACCCCGGCCTATATTGGACGAAATTTAATCTTGGCAACTTGAGAAGATTTCCCACGGAGTCAGGTGATGTGACCACCAAAATATAATTCGATTAAGAAAATTAAATCTTACCATTGAGTGAATGAAAATAATATTTTATTATGAAAACATTTAATAATGGTGTGTTAATTTTTATAAATCTAGGACATTTACGTACAGTTGTATGGTGTGCGTAAGAGTCGTTTTTATCGTTGAGTTGTTGTTGACAAAGAAACCTACTTCAGGAACATTCCATGAAAAGAAGAGGGTTGTTAGATGGCAATTTTTCCTAAGAAAATCGATAAAAAATAAGTAATCTATAGTACTTTTGGCTTTCCTTAAAAGCGTCGAGTGCGTCCTCCGGGTGAAGGAACTCTAAGAGGGAGCATACTTTTATGCGGAAAAAAATATTAGAGAAAATAAAAATTAATACGACACATAGGGAGAGAACAGTGAAAACCATATTAGAAGGTAAATTAGCTAGAAAGAACATTAGAAGTAGACCAAAGACGCCATTGAGAAAAAAATTATAAAGAAAATTGTAGAGTTAGGAGTTACGAATTTATTGAGAGGCTGAGAGGTAACAGAATAGCTTGAATATCTCAGGAACAAAGCATAGGATGGAGCTCAATAAAATTTACTGAGCACCGTCCCACTGGTTGTGTCTCCTATATTCTATAACCAATAGGGAATAGAATCAACCGGGTTAGTCTGGGGGTAGCATGCTCTCCAGTTAACCCAAATGTCGCGGGTTGAGACTTGCCCAGGGTGTTGTGTTTGTCCATATGGATTTATTCTTTAATATGAAGAGGTGCTCAATCACCATAGCGGTGGATGCACCCTATTAACAAAAATACAACTACTACTAATAGGGAACAACTAATGAAGAACAACCACGAAGACCCGTTGAAAGAACCTTACGATGAAAGTAAGCAGACAACAAGATAAACTTATAGGACATATATTGAGGGATGTGAAAACCTATATGGGATTCATCTTAGGGGACAAAAGTCCAAGAGATAGGACAAGAATGCCATTTGAGAAGATAATGGAGAATGTTAGAGTTGGAGACTACAAGGTGTGAAGAGGTTGGGTTTGGAGAGCTGCTGTAAACCATTCATTTGATCAATAACCTCTATTGATGAATCTCTATTGCCTAAATAGTATGCATTTAATTGAAAACTGAACAAATCAGTAAGGACATTGGGATAATTCAAGGGCTCTTACTAGGAGAGAATTGATGAAAGTAGTTGTATATATTGAAAGAATTTGTATGGGTAACCCAACTAAGTAAATAGTTCTGAATTATAGAGGTCGAATGTTTCAAATTAAAAAATGTTGTTCACAGAATGTCGAACACCGTAATCAATTCTCGCCCCCGAAAAACACTAGGGCGACATGACTACAAGAATAAACTTTCTACACCCTGAAATGATTTGATATCCTAACATGACATGTCAGCCACGACATTGCTGCTGACTCCATTGGGGGATATGTCTCTGATAGGATTCTAGAGACAATGTACATATACACAAGTAACGAAATTAAGCGAGAAATCACGCTCGCTCCCTGTATATTAGGGTGGTGGGGGGGAGGAGTTCCTGTTTCAACTTTTTAATTTGTGACAGCATTTGAGGTTGTTTTCACTCATGTTTGTTGTGAGCGGTCTGGCAATGTCCTGCATGATGTGGACAATTTTTTTTCCATTAATGTTTTGAATGTGAGTAGCTTCTAGCAGTGTCTGATGTATGACTCCTAACATTTGGAATTGGGGATGCAGTGTGAATGCATGGTGGTGGTTCACCCCCTGCCACACGCCCTTGCGGCGGCTTGCAGGGTAATACGTAGAAGTAGAGGTAGAAAAAAGAACTACGATCGCCCACCGCTCCGAAAAGCGGCCTGCTCCTTCACTTTCTTGATATCTCCTAGTTTCCGGGTCCTTTCCCCACTCCGGTGAGACGATTTCAAGACTTGCAAAAAAGGTCAAACACTCGCGCTGTGAAGTTTACGGCGCTCGCATTGTTATTGCGACCTGCTCGCCCTGTGGGAGACCGAGATGTCTCGAGTCATCCACCTTTGAATTAGCGAATATGCATCTGGCGCATCCTGCGCCCGGGTACATGGTCGTGCTCGCCGCGCGTACGAAGTACACCTTGTTAATAAGAGAGTCCGAGAGCGAGGGGCAAGGTTGGTGGCGCTGAGGAGGAGGAGGAGGAAAGAGAGAGGGGGGAGAGGGGGGGGGAGGGGAGAGCCGAGACAGGAGGAGAGAGTTGAAAAGCCTCTTCTACCCTTCCTCTCACATCGAGGGGAATGTACGCAGCCGATGGAACGGAACCGAAACAAAGGCCTCGATTGGAAAAGGCCTCGAACAAAAGCCTCGCTGACACTCTTCCTTTCCTCCACAAATCCTTGCAAATGTATTGAATAGTGTTAGTTTTACCCCTGAATTCCAAGGGCGTAGCCTCATCACGTTCTTTGGCGGGCACCAACAATCGGGCCGAGATTAATAATGAAGTGATTGTCTTTGGACATTTTTTCGCCCAGTTGCATGAACTTCATGAGTCAAATCCGTTCCAATTTATTTGATATAACTATTACAGTCAACTTATCTCAACGCTCTTCGGACTTTCTAGTAATTTTAAGTAGTCATATACAATGTGATAAATATTTTTTAGAAAGAGTTTGAAAACTAAACGAACAGATTCATAGGAATTTCTTCGCCTTGCAATTGTTTAGATATCAATACCATTTTATTTTTTTCGTTTATTGAATCGATGTTTGAATTTTAATTTGTCGCATTTGTCAAATGATTTCATTTCTACCATGGCCGTTTAAGGTTACTTCACAGGATGGTATTCCATATACCATTTCTGATGAAAATGACCTCTAACACATATTTAAGTTTATTGCCACACCTCAGACCCATATGTCACTATTCATTCTATCATTGTTTTAATAATATTTTTGCTCGTTTTAATTGACATATTCTTGTTCTATAGAGTTAAAAACAGTGCTTTAATCTTAGATTCTCCTATAATCACTGTCTTTATGTACATCTTAATTACACTTTGTTCATTTATGGACGCCTATAATTTATTGAGTGGAATAGAATCGAATGTATTTTTAAATGTGACGTGGATTTCACTGCATTTAATATATTCTTCACCACTAAATATCTTATATAACGTTACGTAAATATATTTATTACCCTAATATGATCTACCTGATTGAAAATCGCTTTGTAATTCTGCTTCTTCGACTTTCATCTCTATTCTAATCTTTAATATTCTCATAAACAAACTTTTAGTCAAAAATGTGACACCATTTCCTCATATAGCTTACGCATTTATTTATAATGATTTTCTTATAAATGGAATTAACATAAGAAAGTTTCCATGTTTTTGTATTTTATCCTATTAAATATTTATTAAATATTTTGCATAAAATTTCTAAAGTATCTATTTTGCATGATTAATTATTTATGAGTAAAACGCCTAGTTCTGGAGTTCTGATGTTTTTATTCATCATCTTTAATTATTCTAGTTTAACCAGTTCCACAGCTTTTTCCTCTATCTTTTCCATTAACAAAAGTGTGCCTTGATCTTCATTAAGACTTTCTGTCTGTAACTTACTGTAACAAACTGATGCTTTGAAATCCGATTCCAGGTTGACACCTTTTTACTTCGCCAACCAGTTGCTCGAATCTCCTCCTCCAACCAGAGCTGGATGTTTTCCCCAACCAGTACTGTAATGACTAAATAATACGGAGAACGGTGTACACTGGACTAACAGAATATATATTACAAATCAGACTAGTGGAATTACATCACCTTATTTCGTAACAAAATGATGCACGAAGACCAAACTCTTTTGCCGAACAGATTATCCTAGTGAGTCGTGCACTCGTCGGCTAACCCAAAGGTCGCGGGTTCGATTCCCCGCCAAGGGTTTAGCTGTTGTGTTTGGGTGCCCAAATGGGTTTTTTCTTCAAATTGAATAGGTACAAAATGACCATTGATGAAACTTTTATATAGAAAGACTAGACCCAACACTCTTTCCTGAACTGAATACACAATTTTCCTCTGAGTCTGAATGACTAAAAATCTGGTAAATAGATTATTAATCAATTCTTAATAAAATTGATCATCTTTATGCAATTTGGGAACATCAGTTTTTTTCCGTTTCGATTTATTTTTCTCCGTATCTGGTACGAATTATTGGGGAACGCAGCTAAGATTAATCCTTAGCTAAACAGAAGCATTTATAGTATTTATCTCTCAGGTAATGCTTAAAAAATGTTATTTTAATATAAAAATAAGTTAAGTATACTGAAATATAAGGAGAATTGCGGGAATGTTGTAAAACGTTGGGAAAATTCAATCAAATTAATTAAAAAACAGCCATTTCATTTCATATAATTTAATCCGGGGAACTTTTATATCTTTTAAAGTAATAATGATAAGTGACCATCCAATACACATTACATTACAGATTCTTCTAGATCACCAATATCGGTAAGTATTTCTTTAAGTTCGTTTGATGAAGAATGAGGTGATTTTAACATCCTAGTCACTTTATGTTAAATTTACCTTCCATTTGAATATAACTAATTTGGCGTGCGAACACTATATATGAGTGTTAAAATAAAAAATGAAAAATGATGAGGATACCTATGTTCCCTCTCTGTAAAAGGCCTTCCTTATTTCTTTTTATTGGGTGAGAGTTGCTGCTGGCCACTCTGAATGCGAAGGGGAGAATTCGAATCCCTTCCCTTGAATCACAGTGCCTTAATCTCCGCCACCATATCGTATTGTTTCATCGCAGCAACATACTTTCTTTGATCATCAACCAAACATCCTGCGCGAAAATGGAGTGAAAATCAAACGGACAGACAGGGGGGATGCATGGAGAAACAAGAGGTAATCGATTGTTTCCACCCGTTCGAAAAGTGGGCTAAGGAAAGGAGAAAGGATAGGCACACTCCTATCTGACTCAGGATCGTCCATTATGTATTCACTGGCGTTTCTCTTGTATACGGATGGATTACCTTCCATTGTTGGGGGTTTTAGTCACTAAAATAGAAAGGAGCGAGTGAACAGTAATACCCTTTCCACAGAAAACTTTTTTCACTTCCTTTAAAACATTTTTAAGTGTTACTCATCGTTAAACATTAAAATTATTTTCAATAAAATTTTAATCTTATATTGTTTTAAAAACATCAGCAGTATTTAATTTCAGTATGCATATAGAAAACATTTTTACACATTACTTGCAGTAACCAATGGAATATTTTTCTTATTAAGTATTAATAAGGAGGGAATTCGATAATTTTTCATGTTAATCGTTAAATAAGATTAATTTTATTGCCTGAATTAGTATTTTTGTTTTACAAGCTATGTATTTTCAGGCATAACTATGTGGAAATCTATTTCTGAGAAATAAGAATTACGTACTACGTATTTTTCCACTAGGATTTTTAATCTGGAACGACTAATTTTAACGCTACGGCGTCATCTTCAGATACAAAAAACTTTTTTGTACCTAAAGATTACACCGTAGCGTTGAAACTATTCGTACCGGATTAAAAAACTTAGTGGAAAAGTACGTAGTACGTAATTCTTATTTCTCAGCTAATCATTTGCTAAATATTTGGTTTTCTTATGAGTTGTAATATTTTCCTACTGACATCTTGAAGAATGACTAGCAATATGATCGGAAGATAATTTTCTGTACTTGAATAGATGCCGTGTCATAAAACAAAATTTATATATTGAATGAGAGAAATGGCTACATCCCCTTCATGTCCAATTACCCTCCGGAAATAATGTATCAAAAATTACAAACACTCGACTTTACTCCAGATGTATGACTTTATTATCGATAAAGTCGATTTTGAAAAAGAAGTAAGTTACTCTTGCATAATGTCTTTAACGGCCATATTAAAAAATCTATTCACAAATCAATTGGTTTTTCCAATTAAATACATTGACTTTAACGACTGAATGAAACCCATTTGACTTGAATAATCAACAGCCTGTGTATAGTAGTATTTTTATGTTTAGGGTGCGTCAACGGATATGAACATCTAGCACCTCTTCAACTCATAGAAAAAGACATTGGATAAACACTACTCCCATGCTCTAGGCGGAACTCAAACCGGTAACCTTTTGGTTAACCTGCGAGGGCGCTACCCCTCAGGCTAACTCGGCTGGTGAAATCATCAGCCTGAGCGATGAAGGATATTGCTTTACACTGGAAATATGAACTATTAATTTAGTTTCGGAAACAGTTACTGTAGTTAATGAGTGGAAAAACAGTAACATACAATTTTGAAGGAAATGGAGGATAATATTTATAAGCTATTTCAAAAAATATAGTAAAAATCTATTTTAGGAAATGATATATATTTTTATGTTTGTAAAAGAACCGAATCCGTAAAAAACAATTAAGTAATTTTATTCTGAAAACCGAGAATATATGGCAATTTACACTAAAATGGATTGAAACATGAAAAATTATTAGAATATCTTCAAAAATATTTCTCAATGCATATATGCAGTAAGATGCATGCAGTGACGCTAAAATTCATATATTGTGCGGAATTTTCTCATTATTGCCATTATTTATTTTTCCATGTCCTGAAAAGGCATACCTATAGCATCGGTAAACTACAAGGTGCCGCAAATGAGTATGACTTTATTAGCTTTATGACTTTATGACTTTATCCTTCTTCATAAATAGTGTCGAGTAGGTCCACATGTTAAAAGCTACCTAAGATGTTTTACTGAAAGTAAACTCTGAAAAAAGTATAATATCAGCGATGTGACCACCTGAAAATTTAGAAAAAATCTTCGATTTGAGTATGAAGTGGGGTTTTTAAAAATTTATGCCCAAACTATAAAGGATAAAATTACTAAGAAAAGGACGCCAATTAAAATTAGAAAAGCGAAACATGGATATTATTCAAGTTTTTTCATTTAAATATAGAATTAATGGAAATTAAAATTATTACAACCCACTAGGAAAAAATAAGAGAATTTTCTTTAATAGAGTTGAAATATTATTTCTTTCCTTCCACAAATAATTAATTTCCCATGATTTATATTTTTTAACCCATAATTCCAGATTTTGAAGTACTGAAAATCAAACCTAATCTTGTAAAAGGGTCTAGAAGAGCACATAAGCTTCGTCCGAACTCGCTATTTAGGCACCTAACTGGCCATTATTTAGGACGCCATCTTGAGGACGCCATCGTGAAGGGTAGCATGAGAGAGCATATTTAGATACCTATTCCGGCACCGGATTTAGGATGCAAGAAGTGTATCCTAAAAGCGACGGTACATTGATACTCACATAATTATAAGTACTGTGAGCGTTACATTGACTTATCCTCTCAAATGGTGATGAAATACAAACATTTGGAAATGCATAATGTGTGTGTCATCGGTATCTTTCAGCCTTTTAATTAATACTTTCAATTTTTTTCATATTTTATAAATTATATACCGGACTTTAAAGATATCTTTAAAAGGTGAAGTTTTCTCGATAGGATGAGTCAGAATTTGATTAATATTCTGAATATTTTATCGGCAGATGTAATTCTTGTATTTGGAAGGATTGTAAATCCGTGGCATTGAGTTGAAAGTCTGTTAATCACATTTAGTTTCATCCCTAAAAATACTAGAAAATCAAAATTGAAGATGATTTCATGCTTGAAATATTAAACCTACATGTTTACATTCATGTTTATCACTTGAAGAAAGCATATTGGCAAAATCTAAAATTAAATCAAGTTTTAAAATAATGTTAATAAAATATGAAGCAGATATATAAGCTTGATGGCAGTTAAGTATTTGCCATCATTTTGCAATAATATAGGTTTCCCGTTTTAACTGCGATCCACGTTGAAAGTGCTGATTCAGATAGGATTTAACGCTGTGCGTACAGTGAATTTCACTAAACTATCAGGCAGACGCATCAAAACAAAATAAGTAAGAATGCTGATTTTTTGAGCTACGATCTATTGTGCGAACGATGAAAATGTATTTTTGATTAATTTCATATTCTACGAGTTAATAATTTGGATTGAAGTCACAGCAAATACGGCAATAGAGTTGCGAATTTACATGCATTTTATGTCTTTGGGTGACTAGAGTGATAGCGAAAATTTTTCAGCAAGGGGTTGGTTTGACAATTTGTATATAAATTAAGTAACGTAATCTAACCTCAGATTTTCAATACAGAAGGCTTCTAACCACGAGATTTTCCATGAACGTAAACCACGCGATTGACGAGGGATACCAGTAATATTAAGAAACGAATATAATAACATCTAAAGTAATGAAAGTCTTTTCACAATAACTACAGTTCAGTTTACTATAATCAAAATCAGAAGCTGTATAGACAACATTAAGAAAACTAAACTACAATTTAAATTAAAACCTAAAATTAATAAAACGTTTACGATACGTAAAAGAAATTCCAAAAACTACCCTTTAGATTATCTCCTATGAATGTATCCCTTGTAATGAATGTATCCCTATCTCCTTGTAATGAATATTCTCCCTTCTTCTGTTCGTCGTTTATTAAGATGGTCACAAATGGCAGAACTGCAGCGCAAGGATGTCCAGACAACAAAGGCAGGAAAATATTTAGGAACCTTCAAGTTTGCCACCCAAATCCATTCTCTCTAAATGCTAACGAGTTCGCACGCAGCTATATATTTTATCGAATACTATGGGCACCGCACCAAATTAAGAAACAAATTATTTTTCTACCAATGGTCTTACTAAGTCCTCAAAACAACAACAAACAAATTATACATATATCTAATATTAATAATGTCTTTTAAATATGTTTATTTATTATAAATAAAGAAATTTAGTGAATATTAAGTCTTGAATCTTAAACTCATAAAATATTTACGTTGAAACTGAGCATCGCACTGAAAATGTAATGTGAAAAATGGAGTTCTGGTTTTAAAAATAATTAAAACCATTTTTAGACGAGTTTTTTCCAAATTATCGTAAAATATATAGCCCTACTGCATGAGTCCCTTTATCATATTCACAACAAATTTTTTTTCTGGAAATTATATTCACTAATTAAATATCCATCTATAGGTTAGTGCCTGTGTAACGTCTGTACTGATCTACAACTGCATATGTATTGACTATACGTGATATACTATTCAAATATATGAACCATGTAACTGTTGAAATCAATATCATGTAGCTTTCTGGTTTTCCAAAACTTCTTGTGTGTCTTTAAACAACGTACGTAGTGTATTTTAACCATTGCCACCATAAGGTTTGTATATCAAAAGTGACGATATTAAAGTAAGTAAGAGCTGTTTTTCAGACAATATTTATGTTTTAATTGCCATGCCATCCATACAGAAAGAATATTATTTGTTGTTTATGTTATAATCACGAGAAAAAATGCAAAAGAAAACTACATTTTCTAATTTATTTTTTCTCAACTTTGTTCGTAGATAATCACAAAAACAAAAAATGAAATTTTTGGTTTGATAATATCATAAAATACCTCTCAAATATTAATTAATAAAATAATTAAATGAATGTTATTTTTATTCTTGGATATCCAAATGTTCGGTTCTGCTGTCAAAAAACTACCCGTAGCTGATAGATCACAACATATCCAGTGACACCTAACTTTATTCAACGAGTAATATAAAATTGTGAGTGTACATCTTGACAACGACTTATCATTCCATAAGGGAATCCTATTTATTATAAATATTTTGCTTTTATTATTTGTATGTGTCATTCACCTTCCAGTAAATGAATTGTTACATCTTCCAGAGAACACAAGAGATATTCGAATTTAGCTACGTGCAGGTGAATAAAAGTCGAAGGTGAGTAACCCATTGTTACGACGATACTCGACGCATCAATGGCTCAAGAACTTTAATTATTCTATGTGCCTTCATGATACCAAGCCCAGCAGTCATTATTTATACGAACAACTATCTCCGGAACGCCATTCGAGAAAAATCAGGTCGAGAGATTTCCCTCTCCGTGCCTGAAGTCCGCCCTGGAGTATGACACATTCGAAGAGCACGCTCAAAACCAGGCGAGAGCGGGAGGATTGCAGAGGGGGCGGAAGGGGAGGAGCCAGTTAGGGCGGGGACACTGGGGGATGGGGGGGTTTCTGCTCCGGGTAAATCCATCTCCCTCATATCCCTTTCTCCGTTTTCTCCATTGCGAAGAAACCTGCGAGCGTACGACAAGCACGCTTCACTTGCGAAACGTCTACCATTGTGTGGGTGCTGGATGACGGATGTCACAGCCAAAGGGAAGGAAGAGAAGGGAGAGTGGGTGTGGGGAAGAGGGAGAGCGATCGAGTGGGCGAAGGCGGAAACCGAAAATGGAAGTGTAGAAGAGAGAGCAGGATACGAGAGACATTCGTCCCCGATATCCTTCCCCCATCCTCGTTAGTTTCCCTTGTGGTGTTTTCAATCGTAGAACACTATGGGAGATGGAGATTTATTAGAACTCTTACCGAGGATAAAAAAAATTGCATTGACAGCACATAAATAAATATTAGCAATTTCCAACAGATTTCGCAATAAACATCGCCATCTTCCTGACACATTAGTTCGAGTATTTTTACATGATAGTACTGAGAGTTGCCAAATTTTAAATCAGCATCTGAATATTTCTACAATCCCACTGGTTTCTTCTAATTATAAATTTTCCAACAAATATTTATTTACTAGATTTTACGACGTTTGCCGTTAAATATGTTTTTACAGGTTGTGGTCTATAAATTTGTATTGAGATTTGTTATGAAGGATTAATAAAAGTTGAAATTATTTCTTAAAAAGTTCTTAATACATGTCTTCTTTAATTAAAAATATCATCTTTCTTAAAACAATTCGTATTTAATGAGTAGAGAAGTTAAAATATAATTTTTTCATTATATCTTGGCTATAAGTTTTAATAATTGTTTTTATCTTTCTACATTGTCATACGCAATGTATTATCTCACGACAAGTGGAAAATGTATGAACATAAAAAGAAAAAGAAGTACCTTTTACATTAATTTATTTTACGTACCAAAAGGACCTCGTGTCAACGATGTTCATTAATGTTTACGTTCAACAAATTTATCTGTAAATATTACAAACTCAAACATTTAAACTGAATAACATTCGAAATTAATACACGTTGGAAATTCTTAGTTGAACTGGATTGACTATGGCATTACTTTGTGGAAACAGTTCAAATTGGAGAGAAAATTTTTGTTTTTACACATAAAAAACTTTATTACACTTTCTGGGGTTTCGTCACACACGAAGCTGACTGAATAAGTCGAAATCCAGGCTTAGATAATAAAGTTTTTTGTTCGGAAAAACAAAGTCTATCTCCCCTTCAGTCCTTCGCTGCTCTAACGAGGGAACGTGTTATTACCAAACACAATTTAAAGCATGAGTTTAACAAGAGCAGTTTATAATGTTTAATGAGTTATAATTCCGCTTAGTTCCGATGAATTTATTGATCATTGCGATGCTTATATCTTTCTGTAGAAGTAAAAATTCTTGTCCTGTTAGTATCTTGGTAAAAGATGATCTTGTTTTTCCTACCTAAGATCATTAAAAAGAGGTCGGAGGTGCAATAATGTTGATCAGCATTAATTATCGTGCACTAAAGTTTCACATCAAATATTTTTTTTACATTTATCTCCGCCAACTTCGTCGGGGACGTGATAATACCGGTTCTGCATTGCGTGCACTGACTCTCCCCTTCGCAACCGACGAAGCCAAGGCTTTTGAATGAATTCAATCCTCCCTCGCTGGATAGTGTCCTTCCCCAACCCTAACGAGACAGCTCACTCATTCTCCCTCCCTCGTCACGCCCTCCCTGGGAAGA